>JAHWFP010013679.1:56233-73590 GCA_023313725.1 Lithobius niger
GTAATACAAGGCCAACTGAAATAGTAGCTGCGTTTCTCGCAGCGAGGAACGCAGTTACTATATCAGCTGGCCTTGTATTACTACGCCACGTCTCGCGAAACGGTGCGACGCTAGCATACGCGGATGGAGACCTGCGCGTGGCTGTTACAGGACAGGCAGGAATGTACTTTTAATTAATTTCCATTCAATTTAAGTTAGTTTTGAACATTTTAACCCAATCCAGAGTTTATGCCTAATGTTTCAAACTAATAGCAAGCCTAAAAGTCTGGCTAGTCCTTGAATAAACCATCAATCAAATTCTGAACCACGACTGGTTATGACTACTTCCCAACTTCGGCCAAAATCACCAGCTATCAAACTTAGGCCATTCGTTCGAATATATGTGTGTTATCATCCAGGTCGTCCTGCTAATACGGCCACCTCAAGGAAGATGCAATAGAAACGAGCTCGCACGCAACATCATTTATGATAGCGTGTAAAATATCCTGGGAATTTCCTAGCGAAATTGTTCCTTTCTGTGCCGACTTAACTTTAATAACTGAACAATAATCACAAGGTAAGGCGTTAACGAAGAAATACAGGTTTTGAACTTTGGTTTAACGCTTTTGCACGTCAATTTCACACTTTTGTATTTGGATTTAACACTTTTGTACTTCAATTTAACGTTAGTGGATTTTAAATTAACACTCTTGTCTTTGGATTTGACACACTTGAATTTAACACTTTTGCACTTGGAATTAAAGCATTGAAATAACTAATCCTTTAATTATTCGCTGTAAAGAATGTGTATTTATACGAAATACACTTATACAGCAATTTTTACTAATTGCTACTGTTACTTTTCCGTGACCTTTTTTTTTGCCCTTTTCTAAGCTTGTCTCTCTTTTTTACCCTTTAATGCTCCTTCCTGCCCTTCTTTTTTCCCCTTTTAGGCCTCTAGGCGCTTTCTCTGGCTGCAGCACCAGCGTTTATCGGTTCAGAAAAACCAAAATAGAGTATATTTTTCTTTTTTTTACAAAAAAGCCATCTTTTCCGAAAAGTCAGGAACTATGTCCCCCCCCCCCCCATGCTCCCCTTCCTGTTCACGCCAGTGCTCACTTGCCATTCTTAGCTGCTCGGTGTTGGCTAACTTTTTATCCGTTTCACACTAACATTTGAAGCAACATACGTCAGCATTAGAACCGTAACAGCCAGTGTGCAATCGCGCCTCGAATTACGTCATTCCGATGCGGGACGCAACTGCGACATCTGTGAACTCATCGCTCCAACTTCGGCAACATGCTTATGTACATCAACAAAACAATAAGTAAATTCTCTTGCTCTCCTAACAACCGCTCCCTTAATTACTCCCTTTGCTCCGAAAATCAGAACTCCAGTCAGCAACGCGCCCCGGGCACAGCACCGAACGAAGGGGCCCCTCTCTCAGCTCCCCCCCACCCCCACCCCAACTCCCATCCTCCTCCACCGAGCAACCCTTTCCCCGACATCCTCCGCGCAAGCGTTCATTCGTTCGCGATAAGGTGGTATCGAGCGTGCCGCCACCCCGCGGCCAACCATCCAAGTTGGCACGGCCCGCCATTCTTCAACACATGCTGGCACAAGCCTCCCAGGAATCGACCGCCCTTCCAAGCCCTCCCCTCTCTCCTCCCTTTCCCACCTCCCCTTTCGAGGTACCCCCACCCACCACCAAACTCACCCCTCCATGCTTCGTCAATCCTCACTCGGCCAGGGCCTCTTCCGTCCCCCCCACTTCAATCCCTCGCCCCCATCTCCCACGTCCCCATTCCTGCTCGTTTCACGCTTCTGCGCAGGCGCCGAAAACCCGGAAACACATGGAGTGAAGAAGGGGGCGCAAACTAATGGGACGACCGAATAAACCAGTCCGGGACCTTGTGCATATAGCAACAGCACAGCTGAGAAACCAACTCTCAGTAAAAAAAAACTCGGCAAGTATTTTGGTTTGGAAAACTGACGAAACTTGTAGTCCATTTGACACAACGGTATTTTGTGGTAAACGCATCAAAAACGACGGCGACTTCATTTTCTGGGGCAACTGACCTTGCATTTCAGAACCCATTTGATAACACCACTGGACTAAAGCGACCGAGCTTTATTTATGTTTTGGGGGAGGCGGAGGAACTGAAAATGTGAACCAAATTTTCGATGACCTACCTCCCAATGCCCTGGGGTGGAGGGGAGGGGGGTCACCTACAACCCCCACTCCCCGACCACTGGAAGAAGTAAGCTTTTCTTTTGTCTTTTCGGGTTAAGTGTAGATGATTCTCTCTGTACGGACTGATTAAAAAATAGCATTTCGCATCGACAGGCTCCCAACTGTTTGGAAAACGAGCCACGACTTAAAGTATGTTCTAGAAAACATTCAAAGAAGGGTTCTTTTAAACCACCTTTGGATCAATATTCATGATTTATGACGGTAGAATAACTTTCACTGGATGAAGCTGGAAAAAACGTCAAATATCTTATGAAAACTTGATGATGCGGGTGAGGGGGGGGGAGACGGGGAACAGAAGCTAAGGAGTTATTAGAAATTTTCACTACTGAAAGTGTAATTTTTGAGGCCCAGACATTATTTTTTTCGTTGTTTTTTTTTTGTGAGCCTCGCCCCTGGGCGGATCAGAAATGTTTATGACTCCCCCCCCCCCACTCGAGAGGGTCCAAAAATTACATGATTTCCCCTCCCCCTCCCCCACCACCGAGATAAATAATGACCAGTGCCTAAGTTTAAATAATATTTTCGGTAATCTTGCTACATAGCCAATGGTGGACAAGAGGACACAGTCTAGTTCCTTGATTAGGTCACTTATGTCCAGGCCAGTCCCAATACGACTTGTTGACTAGAAACCGTAGAATACACTGCGGAATTCTGTTTGTTCTGAATAATTATTTGGACCTTTCCGAGTGGGGTTCCCATACTGTCTCTATCTCCGCGTCTTTTTTCGCAACTACAATGGAAGATTATCTGTTTCCACAAGCGCTGTTGCTTCAGATGAGTTAAGGATTTGTAAATCATCATTTTTTAAACCAAACACCGAACGTCTTTTATGAGGTTAAGTATTCCATTACACGATGGCACTAGTGTGGTTCAGTCACTGGTAGCACTAATTCTATAAGTTTTTCGAGTCAATAGCGTTACCAAGTAAAGTATTTAACAGGATGGAAAACCAATGGACTCAAGATGGGTTAAATAAATACGGATGCAAACCTATCTACGTTGCCTTTTGGACTTGTATGTCCGACTGCCTGAGCGGGGAATCGAACCCACGACCTTTGAAATCAAAGGCTGGGGTTCTACTTCCATAGACTTCTATGGACGTTTCCTGTTGGCCGCGTCAGTAAGGCTCAGCGGTAGGACCTCTGCCTTTGATTTCAAAGGTCGTGGGTTAGATTCCTCGATCAGGCAGTCTGACATTTAAGTCCAAAGGGCAACGTAAATAGTTTGCGTCCGTCTACTTCCATAGACTCCTGTTTCCTGTTGGCCGCGTCAGTATGGCTCAGCGGTAGAGCCTCTGCCTTTGATTTCAAAGGTCGTGGGTTAGATTCCTCGCTCAGGCAGTCTGACATTTAAGTCCAAAGGGCAACGTATATAGTTTGTGTCCGTATTTATTTACCAGGTAAAGTAGACTTGTTGCCTGGATTTTCCTTTGCTTTGTGGCATAGTAAAGAGACTGACTCGAGATATACGGAAATAATTCTACGATGCACTTACTCAGCACCGGATCACTCTTTTCGAATATCTAATTAACTTGTAGCAGCTTGCACACTTGTGCAAACAAACAAGTTGCGCCTGTGGAACGAGACGGCACGAGCTGGGTGTGTCATTCGGGTTGGCTTGCTTATCCAAGTTTGGATCCACGCTACCAAACACACTGTCATTACATCATACTGCATTACGCTGTGGATTCGGGGGATTAGCTTTTCGTTTGGGTATGGTAACACTTCCTTTGTAGTTTTTGGAGTCACGTTTGAGTCATTTGAATTTTGGTAACTTCGTGTTCAAAACAAATGCCCTTACAATAAAAAAAATGACGTTCGAATAAGAATAATACGATTTTTATTTACCCTCAAAAAGCAAAATGGCAAGAGAGGCCCATCCAGTAGACCACTAACAACTAGCCAGAAATTTACATACTAACATTTAGAGCTATCAGTAACAATATCGTCAAGATTAAGAGAACAATATCGTCAATCTCTAATTACAGGTGTTCTGTCTAATTTAAAAAAAAATTTAAGAACAATGTCTAATTACAAAATTCTGGACGAAGCAGGTGAGTTTTCAAACATCGTTCATTCAACAGTCTCCTAAAAGTATGGAGTGACGACGCCGAGAGTTGTCAGGAAGAGAGTTCCAAATCGGGCCAATTCGTAAAGAGAGAAAAGTTTTTCTATAGTTTAGGTTAAACTTGGAAATAATTAGTTTTAATTTATGTCCTCTAATTCGCGTGTCAGTGTTATTTCAAAGAGGAGGATCAAGACTCCAAGAGGTAGCATATTATGTAGGATTTTGTAAGTGAGAATTAAGTCAGCTTGAAGTTAGACTGTTAAGCAACGAACATAACAATTGTTCAAGTGGTGGTGTAACTCAGATGTGGCTTTGTCTGGGCCCCAACTACAATTGGCGGGGCCCGAGACATATCATAAAAACGGAGGGACACTTTCAAAGAAAATGTGAGGTTTATTCTTTTTAGGCATTTGTATCGCCCGTCTTTTTCGTACGGTTACTGTTGTTTGGAGGCCCCTCCGTCAGTGTGGTGACCGAGGCAGTGCCCACTTCCCCCCCCCCCCTCTCCTACAATTGCGAATCTGGACTTTGTACGACGGTTAAGTTTACGAAGTTGCATTTTCATTACAAAATTGCTACAACACACCCACACATGCGCTGAGGGCCGGGAATGATTTGGTTTGATTAATGTAATATTTAATTATGCACTCGTATAGCAAATGGTTATGCGAATTCAACCAAGCCTAATTCTTTTGTTTAATAGAATACGAATGTGCCACGGTCAAGGCCTAACCAGACTGACTGCTCACGGCTGCATGGCGTTGCAGGATGGTTTACGAAAGACGTCAAAATCTATCACTAAACACAACACGTACCGTATGATAGCAGCAATTTTGACCTTGTAGGGACGTAGTACCGCATCGTTTCGCATGACATTTTTTTCACCCGGTTAGGGCTTCGTGAAGAAAATTCTGTGCAAGAAGGGGCTGAAACTAAAATGGCCTAAAATCATCGGCATCAGCCCGCAAGTTCCAACTCTTCAGTCACGTAATCCTTCGTCCACTGTGCCTCTTTTCAAGTCCATCTAATCTTACTGTTAACAAACAGTTGAGGTGACCGCCTTTAAATGGCCTTAACTATTCCCAAATCAAATAATAAAGCTTTAAGAATATTTAATTAAGTGGCCGATCGTCGGGTGGAGTGTGGCACCAACAAACAAGCACGTGAACGTCCTCTTTCTCTAACTTCAAATTAAGTTCAATTAACTTCGTCCTCGGATTGACGCGGTGTTGCGGTGTCCGGTGGCAGTGACTTCCCCTCGTTTCTACATTCAAATCCGGACAGGTCGGTCTTAGAGGTGCGCGAGTTAGACTTTCGGGGTTAGACTTGTGGAGGAAAGCAGTGGAGGGGGCCATCTGGTTGCACCCACCCTCCCTTACTTCGAATATTGGTGGGCAAGCCATGGCTTTCGTCCCAATTACTGAACCCTCCCTCCCAACCTTCCATCCTGCCAGCCTCCAACCAACATGGCAGCCTCACTGCTACAAATCCAATTATGCGTGCGCGGGACACACGAGCGGATCGATGCCGCCCGATCTCGAGTCTGGATGGTCGACCCAGGGAAAACAAGTTGGAGGATGGAAAACAACCTGGGACAGAAGCCGACACCAGGACGGACGGATCGGATGGAGAGTAACGACTCCCTCATTAATGAGGTGGTCGACGTGTTCTCACTGGTTTATCTGGAAACGAGAAGTTGTGTAGAGGGTTCAAGGAAATGAAAATGGTCAGAGATATTCGTCAAGAATCTTAGTTGGGAAAGAGCGTAAAAGAAGAGGTTCCAATGCTGAGTCCTGTGGTATATCGTACACAGAGAAAACTTTGAACGCCTTGAAACACACGGAGAGACATTTTACAAGACTGTTGGTTGACCTGGAAAGCGCAAGAAAAGAAGAGGTACCATGGCAGTATCCTGTGGTATAGCTGGCATAGACAACGCTTTGAATGCTATTACACACACATATTTAAGAGAATGCTGGTTATCTTGGAAAACAGAGGAAAAGAAGAGGCACCACGTCTGCAGTGTCCTGTGGTATATCCTACGTAGAGAACACTTTGAACGCCTTGAAACACACGGAGTGATATTTAAAAGAATGCTGGTTGACTTGGAAAACAGAAAAAAAAAGATACCACTGCAGTATCCTGTGGTATATCCGCGATAGAACACTTTGAACGCCTTGAAACACACGGAGTATTATTTAAAAGAATGCTGGTTGACTTAGAAAATAGAGGAAAAGAAGAGGTTCCACTGCAGTGTCCTGTGGTATATCCTACTTAGAACACTTTGAACTCTTTGAAACATATGGAGTGGAGAGATATTTAAAAAAAATGCTGGTTGACTTGGAAAACAGAGGAAAGGATTCATCACTGCAGTGTCCTGTGGTATATCCTACACAGAGAACGCTTTGAACGCCATTAAACGCACGGAAAGGTATTAAAAGAATGTTGGGTAAGAACAAAAGAAGAGGGACCATTGCAGTCTCCTGTGGGATATCCTAGGTAGACGACATTTAAATGCCGGTACACACACGCATCTTTAAGTTGTTAAATGTCAGTTCGTAATAAGAATTTGTGCTGGAATGAAGGATACTTGTGTGCAGTTTTTTTTTTGTGTGTGGGAAAAATAATTTTTCTCACACTTCTACCCTAAAAACTGGTCAATATACCTTGAAGACACACTTTTATTGGGTTCGAAATATTAAGTAGGCTGTCTTTATTAGGCTGTCCACCCCGAAGTGTCATCAAAATCAGTGTTCCTCAAGGTTTTGTTCTTGGGCCCTCTCTCTTCCAGCTTACGAAAATCAGTTAGGTCACGACGTAAGGCGGAAAGAACTCAATACAAATTCCACGGTCCGTTTTGAAAATTTTGCTGTTTTGATCTGTTAAGTGATTTGTCGATACCACATAAGAAAACAACTACTTAATCCCCCCCTCTCCCTCTTCTCACTCCTCCTCTACCTCTGCCATTATCCCCCCGCCTAAAGACCTTGTTTGGAAACCAAAACGGGGGATTTTATACAAAGATCGATGACTAATTAAGAGTCAGAGACCTGTGGATTAAAAGCAGAAAAGAATAGTAAAAAAAAAAATGTTGCAGTACCGAATGAAATTTATAATTAGGGGTGAGGATTAATTATCATTAGAGGCTAAAAGCCCCAACCAAGAGATCAAGATGGAGGCACAATGACACATGCAGGAACCGCTCAGTCATGCCATCTAGTGACAAAGTTGGACTTATTTTATTTCTTCCCCCCCCCCCCCGTTAACCGAGGCTACAAATACACAAAAGGAAAGAAAAGCAATCCGTTTTTATCAATGGCGGGTCTGTGCGGGAGGCGGGGGGGGAGGCAAAGGACGACCTCTAAAGAATGACCCTTTAAAGATATGTAACGAACCTCAGTCGTTGGGGGGGGGGGGGGGAAGGCGAACTAGTAATGGCCAAAAAAGGTGTCAAAAGGTTCTCTTGCCGCTCTGCCCGACCCCCACACACTTTAAATTCCTATATCCACCCCTGAATGTTATTAAAATATTTTGAGAAGGAATACGTCAGGAAATGTGAAAGGCCTTACCCCTTACTTCATTGACAACGAAACAGCAATAATCGGTAGCGTACTAAAAGTATACAAGTATGAAACTTCGAGAGAAAATATACTAAAAATTTAAGTGGATATGGCCCTAAACTTGCCCCAGAATGTAACTTTTTTTACAAGAATTTTGCGTCAAAAAGAAAATTTCGAAGCTATTCCAAGCATACAGAAATATCTTTTTATTAAACACCACAGTATTAAAGTCACGAATTTGGTCAAAATTGGCCATCTTGCAAAATGGCCGTATAAAATTATTTATTGTGCTTTTTACGTTGGAAAGAATGTCTGCCTGTCTAGAGTTCATGTTTGAAAGATGTCATTGGGACTAGGATATTGACCTTGCAGTTTGTTAGATTTAAATCGATTCTTCCACCTTGGAGGGCTTCGTTTAATCCTCTGCACGATCGTGTAGTTAAAAAACCTTTACAAGAAAGGGCAAATACCAAATTCCAAGGTACACCGCAAGCCTTGTGTGGGAAAAGGGACCCCGACCCGAGCAATGCGAGCAACAACACCCCAGTGGTCAGCGTCTTCGGCGCTAAATCACGAATGCCGATCGAATCCAGCAAGTTGTTGGCTGGCTCCCACTCAGCGTTCGTTGTCAAAAAAAATTAACGTCTTTATGAACTGCTAAGGCCTTCTCGAAACTGGGAAGAATAATTTTGCTTTGTCGACTGCTTAATGTATGAACTGTTGACTTAATCACCCAATTTCACGATGTCAGTCCTCCTTCAACAAAGGAACATGCCGGGATTACAACGATGGTTGAGGACTGATATCCGGATCACTGCTGGTCCAACAGACAACGATATCTCTACTCGTGTTTATAGATTGTTACTCGATTTCAAAGTGCCCCATCACCATTCATGAAACGAAAACTCAACAGCGAATAGCCCCTTCACAGTCAACAACTAGTAGAAGAAATTTCGTGTCAAGAGCATTGTTGCGTGATTCCGAAGACCCACAACCGTTCAAGCTTTGAAAACTCAACGACGAATGCCCCTCAGGAATAATAATGCGTAAAGGGCACGAATTTGTCATTGTTGACATTTTTGTCCTCGCATTGTTGACCTTTCTGGGCCAAAGAACGTCAGCACGATTCGTTCTCTGTTGTGTGCATGCTATACCATTGTTGTCGGACTGAGATCGTGAAATTGGGTGATAATGTAATATCAGCCGCTTTCCTCGGATAGATACAACAATGGCTCAGCCCTGCGCGCCTCAACATTGTTATATCTCACTCGTAAAGTGGCTGGTAACCTATAGAGCAGTGACACGACGTAGTATTATTATTGTATATAACTCTATGCTGGAGCCTTAATGGGTTACCTGCAAGGGGCACTGCAGAGTGCAGAGAGAAACAGAAGAGCGTCATACTGAAGCCGATGCTGTGAAGAGTGATTTCTTAGACCTAAAACGCGCGATTTTTGTTGTTGGAGAAAACAACGTTATTTTACACCTAAGATATCCGTTCTTCCGTTGTTTTTCCCTCCATTTTGATGTAGTGCACCTTGTAGTTATGCCCTCCAAAACCCATACTGGCGCCAATATGGCGGCAAATGTCACTGCTCTATTCGCCGCATGACAGGTTGCAGCATATAGGGCCATCTACCATTATTTAGTTCTATGTTGCACTTGACTCCAACAAGCGAAGGAATGTGCGAAGAAATTTGTTTTTACACAACAAACAAAGCCGCATGTCTCCTTAATTATAGAGTGTAGATTTGGTGCATCCACGTGCACCAGGGAACAAGCGGTCTAGGTTAACGGTATCACTGTCACTCGATGGCACCCATCTAGCGGTTCAAAATCTGCGTTTTAAAACGGTCGATGTATAGAAAAAAGTGCTCGTGATTACGGTAGGCTTCACTTTACCGCTTGCTCCTTGGGGCACGTGGGCGCACCAACTTTACACTCAATAATTAAGGAGGCACGTGGCTTGTTTGTTGTGTAAAAAGAAATTTATTCGTGTGTTCCTTCGCTTGTTGAAAGTAAGGGCTGGACAGAACTAGATATCGGCAAATGGCTATAGATGCTAGAGCCTGTCATTTGGTGGCAATCCCCCTTTAAGTGCTAAGTGTTTAAAACAATAGTATAGCAATAATCTCAAGCACAACTGTAATACCCGCTAGAACCTTGCGACTTGAGAATCTCAAAAATAACATTCTTTGTTTGAGCTGCAGCCGGTCGAATGCCATTGGCTCACCAGAGGAGAACCACTGACTTCAGTTCAGCGACCGGACCGGACCTCTTGTGACCAAAAAGTCTTAGATTCCCAGCAGGCCCGTCCATTCATCATCCAATCAAAAGCGACGACGGCCAGCACCACGCGCTATGCATCACAACCGGAGACTCGTTCGCACGTGGTGGTCACAGTTCGGCAGCAGGTTTCCGGCACGAGCAGCGTCCGGATAAAATAGGGGGGAGAAGAGAGAAGGGAGAATAGTTGGGGGTGGAGGGAGGGGAGAGGGTTGGGGAGGGAATCGTGGTCGGGAATTAGCGGCACTGGTAATTAAAATTCCTTCATCAGCCAAGAAACGACACACGCGCCCTCGTGCGGATCGTTGCGGCCTACGCGATCGATCGTCCCGCCGCCGACGCGCCATCAACTAACCCCCGCCCCCCCCTCCTCAACCCACTTCCCCCATGTCCGCCCACGCACCCCTGCAAACCCCCAATCCAATTCTACTTTACTACCCGCCTTCTTTACTATCACCGTCTGTGGGGTCACAATTCTCAGTTCCCTGCGTTTGTCATCCGATCGGCTGCCTTGTCCGAGTTCCGGCCACAGCCGACCAACCAACAAGCGCGCCTTCCTTTGTAGCGGCATGTTCGAAAGTGGTGAGTGTTCGACGTTCAGGACGTATGCGGTTCCAACACATGATACAGAGGCGTACGCAAAGGGATGAGAAGGGCACAAGGGGCACGTGCCCCCAACTCCCCCCCCCAAAAAAAAAATAATAAAGAAAGGCTGACCTCCCCATGCGTACAGGCTAAATTTGTTTTTAGTCATTTTCGTATGATAATAAATGTCGGAAGTATTTCAAATTGTAATGTAGCAGGGGTGGGTTTTTGCCGGGACAGTGGAAAACCAAGGTTTTTACCGTTTTTCCGGTTATTACCGGCTTAAACTGGCAAAAACCGGCAAGCCGCTTCATACGCTTATTTTCATAATAAAAAATATTCTTCTTACAATATCTATGCAAATTTTCGACAGTCAGTTGCATAAATTTGCGTATATATTGTGAGAATATCTTTTACTATGAAAAATTTTCAAAGTAAACGATGTGACGTTTTCAAGGGAAACTTTTATAATTTGTCAATATTTTACTATTGCAGGGTACACATTTTTTTATATGGCTTCAAGTCGATTTTTGCCATATTTTGGCCAAAGGGGCAAAAACATGGCAAAAAACAGTTTTTTGCCAGGACGATAAAAACCATGTTAAAAATCGGTTTTAACCACTTGGTGGCAAAAAACTGACAACCCTGAATGTATAGGCCTAAAATTTACAATCTGAAAATTTCGAGAAAAAATGAGGTTAGCACCTGGAGCCGGTCGTTGAAATAGCACTAAGGGGCACTGGATAAACGTGGAGATAAAAACATTCGCATAGTATATAACGCCAATGCTGTGACCTGAAAGATGCTCATTTTTGGGGGGAAGGTCGGGGGGGGGGGGGTTGTTGGCAGTGGATGGAATTTCCAGCAAGTGGAATCTTTTTTCCCGATTTATAGTTTTATTATAAGTTTCGACAACTTTTTATAGGCCTATGAAATGTGTTCTCACAGAAGTGGCTTGACTAAAGAGGCCGTTGTTTTTTATCTCCACTGGCATGCAGTGCCGCTTGTTCTTAGCCGTAGGTTAGAAAGTTAACTAGATATGGCATCTTAATTGTTCCAGTTCTACGCGGGGCCCTAACAGTAGTTGCGGATACTAATGCCTCTGCTAATGCTTTTGTCTTCGAAGCAGTACAAAGGCAAAGCATTATCAGAAGTATCAGTAGCCGCAACTACTGCTAGGGCTCCCGTAGAACTGGAGGAATTAAAATTCTTAAAGCTTCTTCCGTGGTTAAATGCGAGTATGCAGGTTGTGACTGGGTAAAACTGCTGACGGCTTTTTATTCTCACGTGATGGTGAAAACTCGCATTGCCTAGGCGCACTTGCATAGGTGCACGAGGTGCACGCATTCCTCAAATAACTAAGTTCCCACGTGCACCACGAACTCATGTGACGGATCCCAGTTACATCAATAAGGCGAGCCCGTGCGGACGAGTGGTTGTCTGCAAGCCATGTAGACGCGGGATTTAATGCTACCATCAACCAAGGGCGTAAGGTCCAAGGTTTGAACCAAGATCCAAAAATCGTCTGATATGGCGAAATGGGTACATATATTTCTTTCTACGGGCAGCACTGGGCTATTGCAAATCTTGTGTACTTGCATGTTTGCTGGGGCCGATGGCCAATCATGAGTCTTACCTGTTTTATCTTCCATAAGTTGGCATATCCATGTCTTGTAGGTTCATTTCCGTGTCCTACTTCTGGAACCTTGTAGAAACTTATATTTCCCATAATACCCTTGTTATTTCGCGGTTGCCAGGGGTAACCAAATCGAATAAAAGAAACGGTCCAAGCATGAAAAATCAGTTTGCCTTCGGGCCAACCACCTGGCTGGTCCTCTTCGACCCCTGCTAGGTTTCTCTGGTTACGGGTAATTTTTGCTATTAGGCCTTAGTAGGGCACGAACCTTATTAGGTTTTGTAAGCCTAGATAATTTCCCCTAGACCTAAAGTAAACTTAAAGTTCAGAACCTAAAGTCCCTAACTCAATCCTTTTTTGAACTCTGCAACTTTGCTGTTTTTCGTCATGAGCACCAAAGTGTTTTTGACATCTCTTTCTCTCCGTTACAGCCAATGGAAGAGGAAAGAAAATGAAGTTCCAAAAGGTACTCTGACTACACTGGACAAAGGTACATTTTTAGCACTAAACGAAAAAAAGGGTAAGGGTTTTAATTTGCTAAAAGAGTGCTTATTTAGATTAATTTTTATATAAAAATTAAAGCAAAAAAAAAAAGTATTACAAAGCTAAAAGGAAACATGAAGTACAATCACGCTGGACTATTGGGCTAAGTTGCCTTATCACGACTATGTCATATGCGACAGGTCCTTGGTTCGAACGTCACTTCAGCCACTACAGGTATTTTCGAGATGAGAAGGGCCCTGCGATGCCTCATATCCGGCATGTAAAAGATCCTAGGACTTTCTGATTGGACACTGCCTAGTGCCTACAGGGTGTCTCCCAGTCCGGAAAGTCAGGAATTTAGGAAATTAACTGGTAGGTATGCAGGAAGTCTAGGAAAAAGTCAGGAACTTGGATGTTGAGTCAGGAATTTGCTAATTATCAATTTTCTCTTCGGCCGATAAAAATTAATTAAGTGGTTCTCGGGAGTGGCATTAAAAAAAAATAGACACGAGCAGGCGGTTTTTTTTTTACGTCTTATTCGTGATTTTTCATATGCGAGCGATGGATTTTTTTTACCAAACAAAATAAAATCAGTAGCTTACATTTTCTTGTGGAGTACAATGTCTTTGTTTTAATTCCAGGATGAGCGTGCAAAAGTTGCACGTTTGATAAAAGTCATGCTTTAGATACAAGTTTTTATACCACGCTCCATGGCTGTTTGCTGTGACGTGCACAGCACGTGACTGGGCTAGTCCAATCAGACGGCCAAACAGCCGTTGTTCTCGTTCGTCATTGGCTAACTCATGGTGACGTCACGGCAAACAGCCATTGCGCATGGTTTAGTAGTGACATGCCTCCGAACGACCCTTAGATTTGTTTCGAGGCGATCATGTGAATGCCGGGAGCAAACAGCCGATGTCGGTCATCGTCTCCAAAAAAATGTTTTGATGAAAGTGCGGATGCGTGATCGGAATCGTTTTATTTTTAGACATTGTCATAAAAAAACGTTTCATGCGCTGAGAAAAAAAAATCCATGCGTGCGCTCTCGAGAACCACTTAATTAACTTTTAGCGGCCTTAAATAGACTAATGTTGGCTAAAATTAAAATATTTCGAACTACACATGGGTAACACATAGTATCTGTCAATTTTAATTCGGCTTTTTTTAGACCTAGCTGATAAACCATGTGTTGTTTGTTAATCATGCACTTTTTTACTGTAGTACGCGTTTAGAAGTGCTTCTCACAAGACTAAATGGTAAATACCAAGGCTGATTTACAGCTGAATCTGTCAGCAGAGACGTTTTATTTATAATATTTTGGTAATTTTCTTTTACGGGTTAGGTCTACCATTTTTGCACCTTTACTGCGTGTCACGGAAATCAGTTTTGCCTGTTTCGCGGTGGATTTTAGTATAAATCTGGGTTTGACGTGTGTTTATTTTTGTGGTTTTGGTGAAAAACGGTATAGTGTGGGAGTGCTGTGCACAGGCAACATGTTGTTCGTTCGAAAAAACTCACTTCCTCCAAAACCTCAAGCTGGAAGCGGCTACTCTCGAAGTTTTCTCTAAAAAGTCAGCTAGGCAGGAAAAAGTAGCAAAATGTCAGGAAAAAGTCAGGAATTTTCAATGCGGTGTTTTGGTAGACACCCTGACCTAGCAGAATTGTCCCACTCTCGTTCTGGTGCACATCTCCAAAGTCGAGCTGGAGTTAAAGGTGCATTCCTCCCAACGCCATTTTTCTCGATCCTTCACATCATGTACGGCCCCAAAGTTCTATTTACTTACCGTTAGTCAATCCCTTGCTAAAATTTCGTTTTAAAATGTGGCGTCTAGGAGATTTTCTGTTGAATATTGGGAACTAATTTAATAGCATCCTGCGATTATACGATCCTTTTGCGCGCTTGTACAATAACCATGACATTTCATATGTGTGTGTGTGTATGCATGTATTAATTTTTAATCGTTTGCTAATAATTACCATGAGATCAATAATCTAAAAGACTATTGCGGTAAATATTAAAATTATTTATTCCAATTGATCGCCGAAGAAAAATTATAAGATACTGGCCTAAAAAAATTATAAAATGTGATGTGAAAATACGAAAATCATTCCGGTTTGGGACGACACAATTTTTGCGTTCATGCTGTTTCGTCTACTACGCCCAAGGCCAGCTGAGATAGTAGCTGCGTTCCTCACTGCGAGGAACTATTTTAGTTGGTCTTGTATTACTACGCCGAGTGTCCCGAAACGGTGCGATGGTAACATGCGCGGGTGGCGATTTGCGCGTGGCAGTTATACGGCAGGCCGAATGTACCTTAAAAGTCAACAACTCGAACCACACTAATTCTGTCCATTAACTAAATAGGCACTGAATATAAGTGAAATGTTGCGAAAGTTTCCTAAAAATCTCCAAGATCCATCCCCTTCCATTTGTCTGAACAGCGACACTAATCAAGAATAGTCCATCCATACGTTCTTCAAGCTCATCGTTATCGTTCTATATCGTATGTCTTTCTAATAACACGCGTAATTAATCGTGGATCACGGAGACTCGGGTCTCCTTTTCCAGTTAGTCGCTAGTAACTGTTCATCAGACAGTGGATCAACTCTTATCTACGATCAGTTTACGTTCAAGTCGTTACATCTTGTCTTTCTCGACTCATGAACTCCTTAAGCCCTCTCCGTACAGAAGCAAATTTCGTGCGAAGCGATGCGTTACTGTGTGCCTACAAGGTCAAAATTGCTGCAATCACATGATTGGCGTTGCGTTTATCGATCGATTTTGACGTCTTTGGTGCACCTTCCTGCGACGCCATGCAGCCACGAGCATTCAGTCTGGTCAGGGCTTAACGGCTGTCCCGCAACGACGGGCGAATATCTACGGATAAAAACCCGCAAATGGCGTGGGACTGGGAATTGGAATAACCTTAAAATCGTACGAATTCCAGTTCCAGGCCACAATACTTAAACATAGTGTGCAGGTGTGCTCACAGAGAAAAAATATGACGACGGGTCCTCGTTAACATTTCTGGGGAGACGCACTCCCCCTCCTCTCCTCCACCAACTATACACACAAAAAAAAGGAAACTTGTCATCATGAAACGATAAACACCATTTTTGTTGTGCCCCACCCTACTTTCCACATCCCCTACCCCCACCCCAAAAATATTAGAAATCCCTCCTGAAACAGACGAACCCCCCCCCCCCCCCCCTCTTTCTTTCGCCACACCTTCCAAGCCCTTGTATAATGCGCATGACGACTTTCCACGTTATACTCCCCCCACCGTTCCAATTTTTTCTTCTCTTTCTCGCCCGCCCCCTACTCCTCGTGAACACCGGACGCATATTCCTGCTGTGGAATTGAAAAGGTTTGGGTAGCGCAGATATATTTTTTAATATGTGGTGAAATGGGGATGGGCACCAATGAGACTGTTCTTATTGTCAGCCTCTTCCTAGTAGCCCCTTCCTGCCCCCTTCACTTAAATTTCTTTAGGTTTCGGTTGTTAGTTAGCCGTAGCCGGTTGTAGCTGTGTGGCAAGGTGGCTTAGGCTTAGCTCGACTATCTCTCATAACCCAGAGGTCCCGGGATCGAAACAGACCTCCGACACTGTCAGATAGAGAAGGGCCATGTCACGCCTTGTAGTATGTCGACTGTGGCATGTGAAAGATCGTAGGAAATATGCGATTGGCATTCCCTAGCAAAATTGTCTCTCTCTCTTCCCAAAACTAAAGTTACCTTAAACTGCTAGGTAACATCAGAAGTAGGGATGTTGCGAGCTCACGCAGGTAAATCGATAAAAAAAAATTATTGTCGATGTGCGAAATGGCATCGCATTTGACATCGCATTCACACACCGACTAAACTCCAACAAAACGTCATAGTATCAGGGTGCGTTTATGCAATGACTCGCCATTTTCCCTTCTCGCAGCTCGAAGCTAGAAATCATCTGAAATTCCAACATGGCGGCGGTTTTAGCTCTGCCGGCTCGCAACAAAAACGGTCAATAATGTGAGTTGAGAAGCGACTGGGATAATTGTTTCGTCAGCAGGAATTCTCGATCTTATTGTCACGGATGAAAAGACTGCAAGCGTTTACTCAAACGATGTCGGTTTAGCTAATCTAAGTAGCTTTGTTACCATGGCAACAACTCCTTTGCCACCGCGATTAAATTCCAGCTGCGAGAATACAAAGGCGAGTCGTTGCGTAAAAGTACTCTGAATCAGTTGTACTTTAGCTTTTGACCAATGAAGAGCTTCGCTTGCCCGTCAATTCTAGAAGGAGAGAGGGGCAATTTTGTTAGGTAATTCCAATCGTAATTTCCTTGTAATATTCCAAAAACGCCCTCAATTGGCCAAAAAAAAAAAAAAAACACCAACAAGTAGATACGACAAATAGCTTTATAATTTTCTACCGGTGCATTCATTGAGGTCTTCTTCACCTACAGCAAAACAGAGTACACATGTTTATGAGCATGAAATGAGCCACCAGATAAAACAACATGCAAAA
>JAHWFP010013681.1:2397-86848 GCA_023313725.1 Lithobius niger
CAGCGTGTTTCTCCCTATTTTTCCATTTGTAATATAATAACGTATAACTGGTGTAAATTTGGTCGATTTCCGGAGCCGATAAATCGGTCCCTTTTTTGTCCCTTTTCTTTATAAAAAAATTACCGTGTTACTCATGTTTGCGTAACCATTACTTTTCTTCTATGGGACCGAAATAGATGTTCTATATACCCAAATAAAGGTAATGCTCTGTGCTACAAGATTTACATAGGCATTAAAACTATTTGTCTAAGTGTTAGAGGTTATTTTACGTTCATTGCGAAAGTGTAGGAAGAGCAAATGCATGTTTTTTGTCTTAAAGTTAAAATTTGTTAGTAAACCATCAAAAATATCGAAATAATTATTCTATAATGAAAGCTAGTACGTTTCAAATCCTTTTCTTTGGTGTAGAGAAAAAGAAAAACGGATTAGTGCCATTTTTCCAAGATGGCGGCTCATTTCCGGCCTTAAAATTAAGAAGAAAATTTGGTAATGTTTATATCTTGCTTCTTCACATGTTCCTTATTCAGAGAAAAAATAGTTACCGCCTCTACTAAAAAATGCCTCTACTCATTACATTTTAAAAATGTCACATCGCTTACTTTGAAAATTCGAGTCCATGTTTACGTTTTGTACGCTTAGATTTAAAAATAAAGGATATTTACCGTTCCAATATCCTTGCAAATTTTCGACAGTCAGGTTTTCTGGAGTTGGAGGGGCTCAGAACGACTGTCTTCATCAGGCTACCACATCACCGCTTACTTCGTTGTGAACATTCGTCAGCTTTCGTTCGTCTGCCGCTCTTTGCATTTTCATTGCATTTTCTGATTTTATTCCTAAACTACCTCCTGAGTTGTAAGATTGACTGATCATGATCAATGGAAAGACTTAATAATACACCTCCACCACCACAGGAAGCTGGCAGCACCAGCGTCAGCCAGCCCAACCAGCCTAGTCCACTGAAAGCACAACTGTGGAAGTGCGCCAACGTCAAATGTGGAAGTTGGTCCATTAGTGCATTTGGTGGGCTCTAGGCTTGTGCCTGAAGAAGATTGTTCAAAGCCACCGAAAATTCGTAAGAATCCAGCAATGGACTTGTTTTAATTCTGGTGTTGCAGTGAGTAAAGTAAGAAGTAAGTAATGATGTCTACACACCAGAGTAACAGGGTTGAAAAAGCCCGTTTTTACAATTACTCATTTCTTTCTGTAACATATAAACATCAAAAACTGATTCTTGTTTCTATTGCCTACAAGAAAACAAACATTACCTGACTTTTTAGCATAACCCTCCTTTAGTATGCTCAAACCCTAGCGAAACTTGTTGGGTTCCCTGCCAGGCTCGTAGCTTATCCTTCTGCTCCCTAGGGGTGGCACGGTAATCGATAATTCAATAATATCACGACAAAAATTTTCGTTGATTATCCTATTACACTTTTTCTATTTATCGAATTATCGTGCAAACGTTGATGCTTAAATTGTCATTTCCCGGAAACTGTAATAGCTAGAAACATGCGGATTGCAGCATTGCGTGTGGAATTACAAGGGCTCTCCAACGAAGTGTACAATACTGCTGCTAACCACTTAAGCTGACTGGAGTCAGTTTAATGCAAAATAAGCTCTAAGTAGCAACACAACTGCTAAATTGTTTCTACCTGGTGAGGAAGTAATGGACAATGGTTAAGTGCATTTTCATGTCTACTGGCCAAATGGCAATAGTGCCACAAAATTCGCATAGGTTGCACTGTATGCTTTGGCCAAAGATTTTAATTAACCAAATTAAAATGGGTTGTTCCAGCCTCAAAATTTTTTTTATTGAGGTATTACTGATTATCACGATAATTTAAAAAGTTTTATCGGGATAAAAAATTGTTGTATTGTGCCACCCTTACTGCTCCCACTATAAAAGCGTTCGATCCAGACCATGTTTCATCTTTCTTCCTCCAAGTTGGGACCATGGTAACTCAGAGGGGAGGCAGGGTCTGTAAAGGTCATGTATGTTTTCGTGTAGGCAATAGAAACAAAAATCAACCAGGTGACCCAGTATTTTAATGTTTCTATATGCCGATGAAATCATATATTACCCGACTTTATAGGATATAATCAGACCTCGTCACCTATGGCGATGGAACCAAGGTAACGGTTACCCGGCTACGAACTGGCTGCCCCAGAATCAACTGATTCCGTGAACGGCAAGCAATCCATGTTGGTGAATGTGAAGATGTGCTCTGGCCGCCGCTCCCGTGGACTAGGGGCCCGAGCGTTGCAGAGCGACATAGGCGTTAGTCGCAGAGCCGTGTGGCCCATGTCTGTATCAGTCGACTGATGTGCCCAGGCCTAGATGTTCTACAGTCATACAGACATGAGCCGCAGGGCCATGTGGCCCACGCTCGCAGCAGCGGACTGATGTGCCCAAGACTGATTGTTGATGGATGAGGATTGTTTCGGCTGCTCGTAGGTTGGCGCTAGGTCGCTTGCTGCGACCGTGTTTGCTCGAAGGTCCTCTTCTTCTCTTCAATCAGTGTTGGTTGGAGTATTGTCAACGGTTATATTTATTTATTATTTTTGAACTAGTCTGGTAACGAAAATGGATTCTATAAGTGTTCAGGGATAAGGCTAATGTAGGTACATAGTAGCTGTCATTACCTTAAGGACGTGGGAAGCGCTGGCAATGTTTGCGGAGTCTTTGTCTTTTGGAAGATCGTGAACGAGCGTAGGGCGTCGAAGGGCCAGTTCTTGATGCTATAGTGGCATTGGAGGAGGTCGACAATTGCGGAATCAGAAGTTGGCGCCTGTGGACCAATTGCCCATTGTGGCCCCACTGGGGACATTACTCGTCGAAGGGTGACCAGCGAATGGATGGTCAAATGTTATTGTTTTTTTTTTTAAGAGAAACATTGGAGTGGCGCAGGAGGACCAAAGTTTGCATAACGATGGGCTGGGCCCATAGGCGCTGAAGAAGATCATGGGACCGTATGGCGAATTAAGTAATCCTAATAAGGTTTTCAGAGCAGGACCGTCGTTGACAAGTGGACAACAGTGGTATGGGACTGGCCCTTTAACCCGACGAGGGTGGTGCAGAAATGAATTGTTTGCACATGAAGGGCCCGGAAACCCAGGGTGACTCCTTCAGCCAAGCTACGACATGCAGCGCAGAGTAACTGTATTGTTTAGTGGTCCGAGCAGAGGGAGGCCTCAGGAAAGACAGAGATGAAACTGAAAGCGGCGTCAGGCTGCCACACACTGCATGAGCTGAAGTCTGTAAATGAGCCCAAGACTGTGTTAGATTACAGCTGGTGGTACGGGGAATTCCCGGGACACAATCTCCTGAGAACATGATGTAGCTGTGGCCTGTGGTGCTGGAAATTCAGAAGGAACAGAGCAATTGGTCTGAGGTGCAGCTGCGGCCTGTGGCATTTGAGAGTCAGAAGGGACCAGTAACTGGACAGAGATGCTGATGTCAAGTGGCTACGTGGGTGCCAACGGGTCTTCAGGGTTCAAGACAATTTTTTAATTCTCAATTTCCCTGAGATTTCCAGGTTTTCCAAGTGTTTACAAGATGTTTAGTTAGGGTAACGGGCAGTAGCTAATGTTTTCATTAATATTTGTACGAAAATAATCCAACATCCCAGAAAATCATCACAGATATTGGTACCAGCCTAAGATGGTAGTGGTTATACTTGAGTTAACATGGTGGCCACTCGTTCTGCTACTGCAAATCGCTCAGGGAATGAGAATGGAGACGACGATCAGGATCTCGATCTATCTCAACAGACCAATGAATGTACTAGGAAAGACGTTCTGATGATTAATGAGGTACTGTGTTACCTGTGTAATCGTATGGATGTTGTCCCACAAGTGCCACTTGCTACTATATGTGCTACGCATTTCACATTTGACGAACTGTACATGGCAAAAATCCTACTCCAGGGGCTTAGAAAAAACCCAAATGACCGTTGCAGAAAAAACAAGGGAGCACATAAAAACTACGAGTGCTGCGTTGACATTTTAATTGTGTTGCACGAGATGGAAATCGACGACCTACCAACGTTTGTAGCAAAAGACATATCGCGACTTCCTCCTGTGGGAATTGACTGCGTGGATTACAGTGCCATGGCCAAGCGGATTGAAACACTAAACTACGATGTTACTCTTCTGAAGGACACAATGAAAGCTTCGATGCAGGGACAGGATGACTTATTAAATTTAATAAAGCGCAGCGGGCTTTGTGTTAAATGTAGCGATCAACGCAGCCGAGTAAACACTGGAAAGAAAGATGGCAGTGCACATGATAATCACGCACGTGGGGATGGAGGAAGTAGGTCCGCAGATAAACAATATGGTGGCGCCCATGGCACATCTGGTGTGGACGATGATGCGACTGCTGAAAAGTCGAACTCTTGTCAAAATGAACCAGTTACAGGTAACGGAGAGGGAACAAACATGCAGAAAATAAAATTATTTCAGGTATGGGCTCCCAGGAAAACAGATTAGATGAGTCTGCACATGTTGTGAACGAGTTTGATAGCGAACATGAACGATCGATGCCATTGCCAAATCCAAACATTGCAGACAGCGATAATGATGAGCACAATAGCTCACGCCGTCCTTACTCTGAAGTGGCTGCCAAGGAAAAAGGAACTATCCCTAAACCATTGCCTAGAAAATCCTTAGGTGCAAGTATTGCAGATAAAACTGGTGTAAAGAGCTGCAACGATAACATGCAACATCAAAGGGCTAACGCCACTCGGTCGGAAGGGCAGAAAGCCAATTCCGAGCTGGATGACGAAGGATGGATTGTGCAGGAGAACAGACGGAAACGTCGGACGGCGCCAGTAGTCGTTGGGGCTAGAGAAAATGGAAGACTACTTGGCGTTAACCCTGACCTCCGTCATCTGTTTGTGTCTAGGCTTCACCCTAATACTAATGCTACTGACATTGCTGAGTATTTAGAAGATTTCAGTGTGAAAGTTGAAGTTGTTCAATGTGTGGCTAGAAATAATGACTATTCGTCATTTAGAATATCTGTATTGCCGGAAGAAGAAATGTAAGTGCTTGACGGATCGATCTGGCCAATGCATGTACCATTAAGGAGGTATTATTACGGGCCGAGGACCGCAAGACAACAGTAATGGGACTCAAAATTATCATGTTTAATTGTAGGTCTGCTAAGCGAGTCTTGCAAGGACTGAGGGCACTGTGCAATAACACTGACGTAATTTTGCTGCAGGAAACCTGGCTCCTTCCGAATGAACTTTCTCTCCTGGGTAATATCCATCCAGATTTTTGTGCAACAGGAGTGTCGGCTGTGGATGACAGCGATAGTGTCTTGTTTGGTAGGCCACATGGTGGGCTGGCGATGTTATGGCGGAAATCCCTTGGACTGCGAGTTACGACTGTGCCTACACAGGATGCTCGGATACTGGCGGTTCGCTGTGAAAGTGATGATGCTGATTTTGGCCTCATCCATGTGTAATGCCAGTGGACATACCAGGCAATAGGGAAAAGTTTGACGACTACCTGGGTGAAATGGCAGCCATTATAGAGTCAATATCAGTGCCATGCACCTTTATCATGGGCGACTAGAATGCTAACGTTGGGTCTACACGCTACAAAGAGATGAAGGAGCTGTGCAGTGATAATGCATTGAAGGTTTTGGATACCGAATGGCTTGGTTAAGACTCAGATACCTTCACCTACGTTAACGATGTTACGGGTTCAACCTCCTGGATTGACCACATCATTGGGACAGCATCGGCTGTGAATGCCACTAGAGGATGCCAGATCCTTTATGATGTTGGATTCTCTGACCACTTGCCTATTAAAATTGAAGTGGATATACAGGGTCTGTCTACAATGGCACCCAGAATTTGTGCTAATGGCAGAAGTGATGGTAGCCGGACTGCTTTTTCGACTGCTAGTGGTATCCATCACTATACTCAGCTCACGTGCAGATACCTGAATAATATTGTCCTCCCTGTGGAGGTGGTGGAATGCAGAGACAGCACTTGCGAGAGCCTGTACCACAAGAAAGCAATTGAAGTTTTCTTCTGCAACATTGTCACTGCTCTCAGTCATGCTAGTAGGAACGTGTCAAAACCTGGACATACAGCGGATAACAAGATTAATCGCAACAACCGCCGTACCTGAAAGGTGGTTCCAGGATGGAAATGCTTTGTCAAGGAAGCATATGAGAAATCCCAATTGGAATTTCAGAGTTGGAAGCAAAATGGCCGACACAAGCATGGCATTGACTTTGAAAATATGGTTGCTAAACGTCGTTGAGTTCAAAAGTGCGCGCCGTGGCTGCAAACGTAAGGAAGCGGAGCACCGGAATAATGCCCTCATTGCTAATGCTCTGCAGAACGATTGGCGGGATTTTGGTACGAGATCAACAAGAAGAATGCGCAGGCAAGTGTGACCACATTGTCGACAATGTCTCCGGGCCCCAAAATATTGCAAACCTGTGGGCGGGCAAATTTGAAAGCCTATTGAACTGTGGGTCCAGTACAACACAGCGTGACTCTGTTCTACAGTCTGTGGAGGACTGCGGGGAATTTCAAATGTTCACTTTAAGAGAAGTTAGAGAGGCATGCAGTAACTTCGGACTGGGAAAGGCGTATGGTTCTGAAGGCTTGAAACGCGAGCACATTCGGTATGCCTGGGATGGGATCCACGATTTACTGGCCACAGGATTTAACGTTTGTGTGCTGCACTCTTGGCTTCCCAAGGTTGTTATGGACATTGTGATCTCACCTGTTGTTAAGAATCGGACAGGCAACCTAATGGACAGCAACAACTATCGTCCGATTGCCCTGGCAAGCACTTTCCTTAGTGCTGGAGAACCTCGTGATCGCCAGGCTGAGGCAGTTCATGGAGACGTCCCACCACCAGTTTGGCTTCAAGCCAAAGCACAGCACTGAGCAGGCGATTCATGTGCTTAAAGAGACTGTACGACACTATCGCTCTCAGAATAGCCCAGTGTATGTGTGCCTTCTTGATGCGAGTAAGGCGTATGATCGTGTTAATTGGTGGGTGCTGTTCGCCAAGCTACAGGGTAGAAGTGTACCAAACTGGGCAATCCGGATGCTTGCGAATTGGTATGCTTCACAAGAAATGTCTGCACAGTGGAATGGCAGTATATCTTCGACTTTCCATGTCAGTAATGGAGTTAGATAAGGTGGTATCCTCTCCCCTGCCTTGTTTGGAGTTTACATGGAGACTATCAGTCAAGCTCTGGCGGGGAAAGGCATTGCTTGTCATGTTGGCAGAACCTGCATCAACAACATTTGTTACGCAGATGACCTTGCCATTCTTTGTCCTTCTGCTAAGGCTCTGCAAGCATTACTTGACATCTGTGAACAGGTTTCAACCCAGGTTGAGTTGCTCTTCAACCCTAATAAATCTGTGTGCCTCGTTGTCAAGCCAAAAGGAAGTAGGAGGAAAAATTTCACCCCGACTAAAGTCTTCCTTGCTAAGGAGCCGATTAGCTATGTGAAGAGTCCCAGACACCTGGGCCACATGCTGAGTGATCTTCGTGATGATTCAGACATTCGCCGACAGTGCCACTCTGTGTGTGTTACTGGCAATAGCCTGAAAGCTAAGTTTGGGACCTGTAGTGGGTTTGTTAAGAACCGGCTGCTTCGGGCTCATTGTACCAATTTGTACACGTGCTGTCTTTGGACTGACTACAATAAAGCCACGATGGACAAGTTAAGAGTATGCAACAACAATGCTACTCGGAGACTTCACGGAAGACCACCATGGTATAGTGCTAGCCAGATTATGGCGGAAAACAATCTCCCGTTCTTTGCTGCCCTTAGGCGGAATCACGTCTGGGGCTTCCGTTTACGGATCCTGGCATCGTCCAACTTATTTGTTCAGGCTGTGACCCACTTCGCGCACCAGCGGGCAGTCAGGTGGCATGTGTTAGTATATTATGGTCCCGTGGGAATTTCGTGGTACAATTTTACCGTTAGAACTACATAAGAAGAACATCCAACAGCTTCTATTTCCGTTTCTTGTTTTCCCAGAAACTCCTGCATACGGCCGCCATCTTGGAAAACATGGCCGCCATTTACAGCATTAGTAAAATTACTGTATCTATGGTTGTATTGGTCCGATTTTAGTTTTCTTTATATCAAATGTAAGCTAATTTAATTTGCCAATTTTCATGTCCCATGATTTGTCACGTTTAAGATGATAGTTCTGTGAGATTTTAACAAAAGTACGTAAATTGTGCTTAGTTTTTACCGCTTTTCCCAAATTTATCAATAAACTACTGCATTTAGCTCCTTAAAGTATCAGAAGAAAAGGATGAAGCATTTAATTACCCTTAATTTGATGTGTAGAATAACTATATCGGTCCCATAGAACCGGAGATATGAATAAAAACACTCTAGTAACCAGGATATGGCCGCCATCTTGGAAAACATGGCTGCCATTTACATCATCAGTAAAATTGCTGTATCTTTGGTTATATTGGTCCGATTTTGGTTTTCTTGATGTCAAATTAAAGGCAATTTAATTTGCCACATTTTACACCCCATGTTTTGTCACGTTTACGATGATAGTACTGCGAGAATTTTCCAAAAGTATGTAAATTGTGGCCAGTTTTCTCACTTTTTCCAAGTTTACGAATAAACTACTGGATTTAGCTCCTTAAAGTATAAGAAAAAAAGGGTGAAGCATTTAGTTACATTTCATTTGATGACCGGAGATATGAATAAAAACACTCTAGTAACCAGGATATGGCCTCCATCTTGGAAACATGGCCACCATTTACAGCATTAGTAAAATGGCTGTATCTTTGGTTGTATGGGTCCTACTTTGATTTTCTTGATGTCAAATGAAAGGCAATTTTATTTGCCACCTCTTGTAAACGAGCGGCACCGAAAAACGCCTGTTTTTCGAAAAAAGGAAAAATTGAATTTTTTTTTCTTGAGGCATCCAAATGCCTCGCCGAGGCATATCCAGCCGTTTTTGCAATAATGGTCCGATTCTTACAAACTCTTCGACATTTAATAGCCTGTCACAAGACTCTTAGGGAAGCCCAAATCCGGACTTTCCACCTGAAAAACTCTCAAATCTACATTTGAAGCTCACCTCAAAACCAGCAGCGCTACTTCATCATGGCCGCCATTGTTATAAAATGTATTTGTATATTTTGATTTTATCACTCTTCTTTTCGGGCATAAAGCCCCAAACTCTAGCTTAGTTGTATTTTAGGAGAAAGGCACTGAACCTTGTGCCCATGTACTGACAACCATTTTTGAAGTGTGATATTTTTTATTGTGTTTGAACGATCGCAACTACTATGAAAAATTTCCACTTAGATCAAACATTGTCCGTTAACTTTAAGATTCAAACCTCCAAATTAACTTTATGCGTTTTAGCATACAACTGAGCTAGACTATTTATTCATTTATTTAGCCTTTTTATAATAATCTTTTGCCCCCAGAAACGCTGCTATTAGTCCAAGTAATTAGACATCGGCATTCTACCGGACACGAATTTTAGTGTATATATGTTTATTTTAGTTCTCCTCTTAGCCCGACTGGACCCAACCAAATGCTACTGCTAGCTTGTACTACTATTAAAACCAAAAGAATTCTTAAAAAGATCTGTTCCAAACAATTCCGTAAGTCAAACTGTGCAAAAACTTCGAAAACCCCTTTTTGCCCCCCTCCCCAGCCAAAACTAGTTGTGGTGTATAACACCGCAGTTTTCAGTTAAAGCTTGTAAATTTAATAGTAATGCTTTCTGCATTACCCAAAGCCGCGTATCAAGCTTTAACAAGAGCCTATTCACGTTACCAACATGTAAATATTCAATCCGTAGCCAATAATTCAAAGTAAAGGCCTATTTCCCAATGTTCAATTGAGTAAAACTCAAAACAGGCCTGTCTTTTCCGTTTACATGTCCCTACTCCTTCAAACGGCTCTACACCCAGTCCCTTTGTTCAACCGACTTCTCCTCCCACTTTCCATTGTTCTCGAGGCCCTCGGCCAATCAGACCCCCGTAGCTATCCTCGGCAATCAGACCCCCGTAGCTATCCTCGGCGTCCGCGCCTACTTCCGGTAATGTGTATAAAACCCCAGCCCCAGAA
This sequence comes from Lithobius niger, assembly GCA_023313725.1. Taxonomy (NCBI): domain Eukaryota; kingdom Metazoa; phylum Arthropoda; class Chilopoda; order Lithobiomorpha; family Lithobiidae; genus Lithobius; species Lithobius niger. Next base: position 12,501 of record JAHWFP010013681.1, read on the forward strand.
TGCATAGTTAGCACAGCTCACAGATCTCAAGCTAGAGAAGGGTCACGCCAGTCGGGAGTGGAGACGCCATGTCCGTAGGATGCCATGCCTGGCAAAATGGCAGTGGTTCGTATGTTTGTTGTTAGCTTTTGAAAATTTAATTTAGGACCCCCCAAGTCTAAATTTTAGTTTAAATTCGTAACTTAAACTCTCTCTAGCTAGGGAATATTATGGTGGTGACGCCTGTAGCGGCATCTTAGGTTTCTCACCCCATAACGTCAGAGTGGTCCTCTTACTAAAAACCAACTCCTTTCTTATTTGTTTTAACATTAATTCAAATAACTGACGGTTTGATCTTTGTGTGGGATTCATTGGTTATTCACTCCAGACGGACTTTATAAGTAGCCGAGGCTTTTATAATTTGAGGAGTTGACTTAGAAACAGCAACTCTGGGAGGTTTAAGGTTCTGTTTTATCACTTAGAAACAAAACTGTGAAACGGTTGATCTTTCATGCGTGTTTGAAACATACTGTAACCAGCCTGGGCTGTTCAGTCTTGCGGACGACTCAGCGGAGCGTTCAGTATTGCTTTTTCTATTCGAAAAATTAATTGATTGTTTTATTCTGAAATACAAACGTCGTTTTAGTCAAAACTTGTGAAAACGAATTATATGTTGTAAATTCAAACTTTGTGCTTTTAAATACTTTATTTCAAAAGCTTTCGTGCAAACTAAATGTAAAGTGTGCTTTTCATTCCCTGTTGTTATAAATAAACCAGGAGTTTTTAACTTCAGTTCGTTTGCTAATTGATTAAGTGTAAATAAATATGTAAACCATTTTTAGTTTAGCTCTTTGTAAACGGTTAAATTTCCATCGCTGGTGGCAATGAAATACCAGCAGTATTAAGGTTAGGCCCCTTTAATTTAGGACCCTGCGCTCCATCTCCCATGCTGGGACAGGAGCCCTTGCTGTGCTTATGCCGTAAAAGTCGCAATAATCACCGCAACACCTTAAGCTGAATCTCCATGTCAAACCAGGAAACCGGAGGCGCTACAAGCATCTGAGCCGTCGTAGCGTCCGCCGTTACACTCTTACGTCCCATGTTTTGTCATGCTTATGATGATAGTACTGCGAGAATTTACCAAGGAGTATGTAAATTGGGCCCAGTTTTTATCACTTTCCCAAATTTACCAATAAACTACTGGATTTAGCTCCGTAGAATATGAGAGGAGCTAAATTCAGTAGAAAGTACCGCACGGTAACTGGGTTGTCATTCGGTCACAAATTTCATTCTGTGCCATAGGGCCTGATCATGAACTAGAACACATAAATAGGAGTCTGAAGGTCACAGAAGGACTTATTGGAATAACTCACAACCCGAGTAATCGCATGTGGTTTATGTTGACATCTACGGAGATAGTAGCCTACGCCTTAGAAATGAAGCTAAGGAGATTGCCGGAATTAGAAATGCCCCAAGAAAGAAAGACCATGAAGCAGGCAATTCATTTGTGGTGCACTGTAACGCTCGAATCCATACTTGAAGAACTTGGAGACCCATTTTCCACAAAAGTGAGAATCTATTTAACCTTGGGACGAAGACAGTGTTACCTGAAGCTGTGACAAACGACATATTACGCCAGCAGAAGAAGGAGAGGTTTTCTACGAGACTTTCGTGCAGAAACGTATAAAAACCAACGACATGAATATTTGGGCAAAAATGAAAAAATGTACTTTACAAACATTCCAATGAACCCATAAGAAGATTAATATGAAAGCAAAAGATACCATACACACTATGAAAGAAGAAAGAGCATTGTTTTCTCAGTTGCTTTTAGTGTCACGTTCAAGACCACAGGTGGATGGATCTTGAGGAGAGCATCTCCACATACGAATTCTCTGTTGTGCCAACATCTATGTTTTCACAAAATGGCTCCTTGTCGTATTGCTGTGCTGTGCATATGAATTTGCTTGAGGAATTACCCATGAATAATGACATGCAGTTGGTGAGGTTAACGCAGATCTGGAGGTGATTATATTAGATGGCATGGCAGTGTTGCAAGCGATGACCAAACCAAAGCACATAAACACATGTGCCGACCCAGCAGATCATTTTATCCCACAATTCCTAGAACCAAAGTTCAGAAAATGTGATGAACTCCATCTTATACTTGACAGGTACGACATCAAGAATTCCTTGAAACAGCAACAAGGGTAAAGCTACAACAGGGTAATACACCTGTAGCTTACAAAATTGATGATAAAACGTGCAATGGGAATGTAGCAATGAAAGCATTGCTAGGTCATGCTCCCACCAAGGATGAAATGTCAGCATGCCTTGCCCACAAATCATTAGATTATGCTCGTTAAGGAGATTCGATTGGTGGTCGCGTGGCGACAAGAAGTTTCAGCCTCACATGATGAATTTAACGAATTATCCAGTAGCCAAGAAGAGGCTGATACGAAAATAGCACTTGGGCGATTTCTCTGATGTTCATGACAACATATTACATGCAACACTTGAAAAGTTTACTTCGCCAGTTATATTTGCCTGGCACAACAATGAGGAAATTGGAAAGGTTCGGTGGCATCTCTTTACAAAGAAACAGATTAAAGGTGAACACTCATCTCTAACAAGAGCCTCTCTTCAACCTGCAATCAAACGTGCCCATTACCAGGCTTGATTTGGAATGCTGACATCATTGCAAATGCACAGTTGCCATCATCTACTAACTCTGGGTGGAATGAAGAGGAAGGCAGTTTATTCCTGTGATGTGTACTTTACCTCCAACCCCCAAGGTTCTGATACATCTCATAAAATGTTCTTGCAAGAAGTCTACATGCCAATCAGGAATATGTACCTGCTACAAAAACAGTCTGAATTGCAGCGAAATGTATCTTTGTTGTGAGTGTGAGAGTTAGTCATTGTCGTTTTCACAAAATGAGATTAGTAATGATGACAGTTTTGATGAGGAGTAATTTATATACTACTACACTTTTCACATCTTAGGCCAAAACATTAGAAAAACATATCTAACTACATCGTAATATGTGGTGAATAAATTAAACTTGTTTGGACTTCACATACTTTGCAACAACTTTACTTCTACTATACGTGCAGTGGACCAAACAACCGCATTTTACTGTTCCTACACCTGGTTACATAGCGTTTTCGTTCGTATCTTCGGTTCTATTGGGCCTATTTAGTTATTCTACACGTCAAATTAAATGAAATTAAATGCTTCGTCCTTTTCTTCTCATACTCTAAGGAGCCAGTAGTTTTTTGGTAATTTTGGAAAGCGATAAAAACTAGCCACAGTTTACATACTTTTGATAAATTCTTGCAGTACTATCTTCTTAAACGTGACAAAACATGGGGAATAAAACGTGGCATATTAAATTGCCTTTCATTTGACATCAAGAAAACCAAAATCGGGCGAATATCACCAAAGATACAGCAATTTTACTAATGCTGTAAATGGCGGCCATGTTTTCCAATATGGCGGCCATATCTGGTTACTAGAGCGTTTTTATTCATATCTTCAGTTCTATGGGCCCGATTTAATTATTCTATACATCATATTAAAGGTAATTAAATGCTTCATCCATTTCTTCTTATACTTTAAGGAGCTAAATCCAGTAGTTTTTCGGTAAATTTGGGAAAAGTGATAAAAATTGGGCACAGTTTACATACTTTTGGTAAATTCTCGCAGTACTATCATATTAAACGTGACAAAACATGGGACTTAAAAGGTGGCAAACTAAATCACCTTTCATTTGACATCAACAACACCAAAATTGGACCGATACAACCATAGATACAGCAATTTTACTAATGCTGTAAATGGCGGCCATGTTTTCCAAGATGGCAGCCATATCCTGGAAACTACAGCGATTTTATTCATATCTCCGGTTTTATGGGACCGATTTAGTTATTCTACACATCAAATTAAAGGTAATTATATGCTTCATTGTTTTCTTCTTATACTTTAATGAGCTAAATCCAGTAGTGTTTTGGTAAATTTGGGAAAAGCGGTAAAAACTGGGCACAATTTAAATATATTTGGTAAATTCTAAAAGAACTATCATCTTGAATGTGACAAATCATGGGACATGAAAGTTGGCAAATTAAATTACCTTTCATTTGATATAAAGAAAACTAAAATCGGACCAATACAACCAAAGATACAATAATTTTACTAATGCTGTAAATGGCGGCCATGTTTTCCAAGATGGCGGCCGTATGCAGGGGTTTCTGGGAAAACAACAAACGGAAATAGAAGCTCTTGGATGTCCTTCTTATGTAGTTCTAACGGTAAAATTCTACCACGAAATTCCCACGGAAGTACACAAGTCACCTGACTAGCACACTCTCTCGATGTGTAGCACAATGTCCTGCTGGGAAATTAGGATTTGGCCACGGTTTTTGTTGTTCTCCTGCTGTTTTTGTTTTTTCCTTTCTTGTAACTTGTAATGTGTCAACCAGTACACCTGTCCCACCCCTGTAAGGTGTACTTTGGGCCTACATCTGGCCTGAGTTAATTAAATAAATAATAATAATAATAATAATTTGGTTTATTGAAGTAATATCTCAACTACTTGAACATATTAAAGCACAAATTAAAATATTTGCTACTAACCTAGGATTATGTTTCTGATCTGCTAATTCAATGGAACTTACAGATCAGACACAAAGACATTTCCCTGTCTTTTCCCTGATTTTCAAAAAAAATTTGGATTTCCCCAAAATTTCCCTGAGCTTTTGGCTCTATTTTCAATTTTCCTGAGATTTCCAGGTTCTCCAGGTTTTCCAGGTTTTGTCTGAACCCTCTTCGACTTAGCAGCATTGGGTGAGCCAGAGGTTTTTTTTTTTAAATAACAGGTAACGGTGACAGTATCTTGTGTTTCACCACGATTAGTCCAATCTTTAAGTTAATCACTTGCTGGCTTAAGTGGGCCACTGTAAATGCCACTGTGGAAGCCTATAGAAATCAACTGCTGATGAAAAAGCCGTATTGGCCACAAGTAGGTTGTTTGTAGTCGTCAGAAAGGAACGAGCCGTGGCCAACAGAGAAGCAATGTCGACGTCCAGGTGGGCAGGGACGCCCAAGGAACTTCCGAAGAAGGGAGCGGGGTGCATAGCTGGGGACAGGTTCTGGAGGAGATTGTCCGATGAGTTCAGCGGCGGGTGGTGCAGTGTGTAGGCGTTTTTAATCGTCCGAGCGGGAAGGGGCGTTGTCCTGTACAACAATTTGAGAATCCGCTGGAGAAGTATGTCGGTGAAGAGGAAGATTGGTCATTCGGCTGGCGTCCAGACAAGAGTCGGCCAGGAGAGGCTCGTGGCATTCGGCCCAATTGGGCCGATGATGGTGTTTTGGCTGTGAAAGGGCGTATCTTGGATGGAAGCCAGCTGATGAAGGGTGGTCGCTGGTAGGCGACCGCCAACTTTGTCGTGATTGGATAGGAGAAGAACTCTGGGTCTCAGCAGCTCTTTCCTTATCGGTACGGAAGGGCTCGATTTTGAAGGTGAACCTGTAGCGGTCGTGGTCGTCCGCCTAGCCATGCACACAAGGCCCAGAGAACGAGTGAGTCGGAGGAGATCCTGGCAGAAGCTGTGATGGTAAAGGTGATGCCAGAACGGTTGGTCTAGGCGCCCAATCAGCTCCACAAACGACCTGTGGCAGCAACTGAAAGGTCTGTATTTGCAGCAAGGAACCATGGTCCAGAAGTTGAAGAAAGACAAGTGTGTAGCCTGTCAGAGATGAGACCATCATACGAACAAATTATCAAACGTAATGAAGATGGCGTGGGAAATTCACTAAAAATAAGTACAGTCAGGATCGTAGGGTCATAAGACGTCAGGGAAGGCCAGCGACGGGCGAGGCCATGGTCCCATTGTGCGTGCCCGGACCACTGTACGTAGTGGTCACTGAAGCCCTGAAAAGGAAAGGTGAAGAGCTTAATCCACTAGTGGGACAGTAGACCGATGGGAGAGCAGCTGAGGCCGTCATCAAAGCAGAGGAGGAGCATCGCGGGTCGCTATGCACACACAAATCCAAAATTGATCACAGCAAGACGAGGTCAGAGAGTTGATTGCAGTCAAGAAGAAAAAAAGAGACCACAAACGAAAGGCGTCACCTGGTCACACAGAAGAATGGTCCGATAACAGTGTCGCAATCCGTGCAGGTTGTAAGAAGGCATTACCTTAATGGAGCCAAATAACGACAGGGGCCCTGAGTGGTGCATCTGATGAACCCCATTTTGCTTCCCTTTATCCTCCCATCATGATGTTGGGCGAAGGGCGACTGGAGATCCAGCCACAGAGAGGGATCCAGTGGAGGCTGTGACAGCCACCCCCACCCGACCGTTTCGAACCATGAAAGGTCGAAATGAAGACAAGACTGGAAAAAGGGGGAGGGGTCGTAGTTCTTGTAAGGTATAATTGCCAGCTGCAGGCACATGGAAAGCGTCAAGGCGACGACCGAAACCAGAGTCGACGAACAACAGAAGCGGAGGCGGCCTGTGCTGTGCCAAACGTCGTAGGGCTAAGGTGGCACCCCCTCAGTCAAAGCCTGGATCAACGAGCCGAGAGGCCTGGAATGTAGAGGTGCTAAGACGAAGAAACGCAGTGCCTGACAGCGTTGGGTGGCTTGGTTGAATTGAAGAATGGGTCAGTGATCGAACGGTGAAGTTGCACAGGCCACAAAATGGAGGGGCCCAAAGAGATGACAGTCAGTGAAAGACTGAAAAGTAGGAACCCAGAGGTTGCGAAGTCGAAAGGGCGCAGCAGCCAGAAACGGCAGTTGGCTCCAAAAAATGGAAACGAGGGATCTAGCCTGACTGCAGGAAATGGGAGGCGTTGGGAAGCCGCCCAGCACAGCCCACGTAGTGTCCGAAGGAGGCTAGGCGAAGACCCGACGAACGACAGCCAGTACACGAAGGGCGCCGGCTTGCAGAAAGTGCCAAAATTCAGAAGGATCGCGATAGGAGCACACGAAGGTCGCCAAACGACTTATTAGGCTTAAACGTGTGCATCACCTCGGCACGCGGGCTTTTAGCAAGAAAGCGAAGGATCGTAGTTGCATGAGCGAAACACAGCACGTTTGTTTGGGCCGGCTGTAGAGAGATGGGGATGGCTCGGAAAGGCGGACTGGACCCAGAAGGTCCCAGATGATAAGAGTTCAAGTTCGAGACATAGTCAGTTACGGCAAAGGAAATGGTGTAAAAGCACATGGGCAGGCTTCGTGAAGGATTGGTTGGTCCCAGAGAACCAGATTCGATGGGAAACTGCATCCAAGGGGCGGAAGTCATGGAGTGCATGCGACCGTGGTTGTTTCAGTTGTGATAGAACGAGCAGGGGCTGCCAGTGAACGGCCCTGCCGTGGCCCACGGAGGGCACCGGCTGACGAAAGAAATGGTCGCGGGGACCAAGATGGCCGGACAGCCTATCTAAAAGACGCCAGTAGTGGTTGTCTGGAGGAAAACGGCCCCCTGATGGAAGACAGGGACTGTTGCAAGAATGACTGTCATAGAGCATAATCCTTGGTGGCCAAGGGACTCTCAACATGGTAGACGGTGGGCCGACCTCTACTTGTAGGGCGCATGAGCGCTGCGACCGCGCCCGTCAGAGACGGTCTCCAAGGGGAGAAGTCTGCAACAGCAATAAGAAGCGATAAGAAGGATTGGTTGGTCCAAAGTGGACGAGGCGACCAGAATCTATGGGTAACGGCCTCCAAGGGGCGAATGTCGTGGAGCGCATGCGACTGTGATTGTTTCAGATGTGATAGAACGAGCATGGGCCGCCAGTGGACTTCACTGGCCCATGCTCGGTGCCTGGCCCATGCTTCACTGGGACGGCTCACGAAGGCGCCTGGCTGATGAAAGAAATGTTCGCAGGAACCAAGACTGGCGGACGGCGCATCTAGAAGGCACCAGTAGTGGTTGTCAGGACGAAACGGCCTCCTGAAGGAAGACAGGGAGTGTCACAAGAATGGCTGTCTTGGAGAATAGCAGCCATCCGTGAAATCCGGATGCGGAGCCGTCTGTAAAATCCTTGGTGGCCGAAGGACTCTCGATATGGTAGAAGGTGGGCCACCTCTACTGGTAGGGCGCTTGGGCGCTGCGACCGGTCCCGTCAGAGACGGTCTCTCAGGCGGAGAAGTTTCCAAAAGAAATAGGAAGCGGTGAGTCTATCGACCCAAAAGAATTCGGGTCAGAAGAAATTGAGCCAAGGGCCCAAGCGAAGGTCTTTAAACTGGAATGGCGCACTAGCGCTTAAGATGGTCCTGTGCTAGGAGAGCTGAGAGAGCAACCATGCACAGTGGAGCCCTAGGGAGAAAGATGAAGCATGGTCAAAATCGGACGCTTGTATAGGGATAAGTGACAAGACTGCGCATGACGCAGAAGGATAAGTGACAAGACTGGTAGGGAAGCCAACAAATTTCACTAGGGTTTGAGCATACTAAAGGAGAGATATGCTAAAAAGTCGGGTACGTTTTTGTCGGCATAAAGAAACTCAATTATCAGAACTATTGAATTACCAAAACACCCCTAGGTTCCAATTAATTTGGCTAAGTAAATCAAAAGCTATCCTTTTTATATTTCTTTCTTACTTGAGAAGTTTGTAAAACTTAACCAACAAAGGTTGCAGAACACACTAGAACCTTAAGACTTGCTGTTGTTTTTGACCAAAGAAATACCCTTACTTGTCTTCCCCACACTCCTACATTGTTCAGTTCCATAAAAAGTATTATTTACGAATCCATCATGTCGCAGAACTACTAATAAGTGTGACTATATGGGTGGAGGGAGAGGAGAACCAGCAATTTTATTAGCAGTTAAAAACCACACAGTGACCATGAAGAACACCAAATCTGCTGGAAGGGAATGAAGTGCTATTTCCGGTCTAAAAATTGCCGAGATTCCAATCTGAGGTCCCTGGAATCCTTGGCCACCCAACACTGAAGGCCTTGGAATTCCTTTAATGAGTGTACCAGAAGCTCACAAGCAGATCATGCATATCGTCACTCCTCAACTGCAGGATCGACTGAGTGAGCAATGGAAAGACTTCCTAATACCACCCCACCACAGGAAGATTGCAGCACCAGCATCAGCCAGCCCAACCAGACTAGCTGACTGAAGGCCAACTTCACTAACGTTTTTTACCAAACAAAAATCATTGATCGTGCAATACCTGAAGCAAATTACTGGTGAAGGTAGAAAATCATCATGCAGGCAACAAATAAAAAATAAATAAAATAAATGAAAATTCAATTTAAAGAAAATAAACTTTATTAAACATAAAAAGTCAAAATTAGAAGAGACAACAAAGAAATACAATGAACTGAACAAATAACAGAACAAATCATAATTGTTTCTAACTTACCGTAAATCGTGTATTAAACGCCCATGGGCTTGTAACAATAATTTGTCTAAAATGGGGGAGGGGGGGGGCAGCATTAAAACCAAGTATTATCTATTTTCTAAACTAACTTCTATCCAGGAAGTTTTCTATCACGGAAAAGTCGGCGATAATGTAGTCATTTTCATACGTGATCTGGATTCAATCTAGCATTAACACAATGTCATTGTTCTTATTTATTCACAAATTTAGGTTATTGTACACTCTCTCCTCAAAATTTAACATAATTTGCAGCTAGAACTAATTTGTAGCCATACAAACCTTCGGTAACATGAGCGGATCAAGATCGTAAACAAAATTAGGCCTATGTGATCGATCATTGACGTGCGTGATCTGAATTCAGTCTAGCAAAAGCACAGTGCCTTTATTCTCATTTATTCACTAATTTAGTTTATTATATCATCCTCCTTCCAATATCTAACATAATTCAAATTTAAAACTAATTTATAATCACCACCAATCTTCAAATCAACAAGCTGATTCACGACCGTTAAGAATATTTTGTGTTAAAGGCACATAACTCCCTCCGGTATATTTTTCAAGTTTTCCTCGATACATTACCGGAAATAGTTTTATATGAATTTATTTACCTTTTATTTGATCGTCTAAAACCCAGTGACAGATGTGGCGCGTGTACGCTAGTAAGCTTCTTTTTTACCGCTCGGTCCGAGGATTATCTCACTCCCGCCAGAAAGCTTCTCGGGCTACTTTCGAGGTTGACGTCACGCAATGTTTACACGCCTAGTCTGTGACGTAGTGATTCTTCGTGCACTTCAAGTTACGTGACTTGCCGCTTCTGAGCGAAAGCCAAGTGAGATAGTAGCTGCCTTACTCGAGGCACGCAGCTTCAATCCCAGTTAACCTTGTTCTGAGCATATCAGGAGAAATGGAGAGTGATGAACGCATTTATCTATTCCACCAAGTAGATTTGCTACCGAATCGGTAAAGGAAAGGACAAAACGAGAATTGGATCGACGATTAGGTTTATCATATGTTTACCTAGAAAGAAACTAGGATTAAAGAAGGGGTGGGGCAGGGGTGTAGGGATCCTGACACGGTGATGGACAAAACCAAAGGCAGAAAAGAAATTAAATAGCAGATTGAGTTTTAGACGTAAATTCTTGTAGCAGACATGAGGCCTAAGGGAAGAACGTTTAGCTGCAGTACCAATTAAATTACAACTAGGGTCGGTCGGGGGAAGCTTTCTGTTTTTTTGATGGTACACTTAAAACAGACCCAATTTTATGCCTTTTATTTAAGTTGTTTCTGTACAGTAATGCCATTTTTGATTCCCGCATAATACTAAAACATGAAGTCACAAATTAGGCTGCAAGGAAAAAAATAACGGTCGGGAAGAATAAATAAGATCCGTCGCAGGGGTGTAAACTTACTGTCCGAAGAAAGGGGGGGGATATCTTCAAAACCCCCCCCCCCCCCCCCAAAAAAAAGCGATACATAATGACTGGTCCCTAAGCATGCCTCCTTGAAATCGCCAATAAATTAATATACGTAACATAGTCGGCAACGATAACGATAGGACGTAAATTTCGACATAAACACAGAAGAAAGACCCCAGAATATTTTATTTGGTCAAGTTTGTTCAAATAAAACTAACGTGTGGGAATTTTACCGCAGCAACAGACAGGACACATTGATTATCACAACGTGCAGTCATCTACGCCAGTGTTTGTTTACCTTTTAGCATTCGTACAACGTGTCACATGGCGCGGCTCCGAAATGAGTATGATCTAGCGTCGGATGTGACATCATTCGTGTTTCACATAGCAATGCGTGCCGCGGTCGTGTGAACTATATTTTAGCGCAGTTGACGTATGAGTAAAGCGGCTAGGACGGAGGGATTTACGTGCCTTTAACGCAAATTTCCAAAAACGTGATCCGGCTGACGCTAGAGAATCGAGTGACCACGAAAAAAAAATATTTTTTGGGGGCCGGTAAAAACCGGGATCTGGTTGCCACCTGAGATTCGATAGACCTTGTGAAAAAGTTATATGCTTCCCGGGCATGAATGGCGTTGTCATTTTAAAGGTTAGTGATGATTAAAAATTAGTTTTAACTTTGAATTATGTTAAGATATTGGAAGGAGGATAAACTAAATTTGTAAATAAATGAGAATAAAGGCATTGTGTTTTTGCTAGACTGAATTCAGATCACTCATGTCAATGATCGATCGCTAGGCCTAATACTTGCGACTTGTCCGTGATTACAAAGCTCCCGAGAATCGTGTTGGATTAAAAGTTGATTTTGTTAAATGTATGAAGCTTTTACTTAATTTTGACACAGAAAAGCCTAGATTTAAGTGGATGAAACGTTAATTTCGTTAAAATGTAGGAAGATTTTAGTTAAATTTGCCACAGAAAGTCTATCATTTTTAAGGGGTAGGCGTCAACAACAGTATATCACGATTTTTGACCTTTAAACATTTTAGGGGGCTGGACGTTAGCATTAACTGGGTGCTTAATACGCGATTTACGGTAATAACAAATTAAAAGGAAAGTTTAATTGTAATTATGCTGACTAACACACATACATGTAAAATAATTATTTTATTGTAAACAATTACTTCTTCCATCTACACATAAGGTAAACTTTACGGATTATAACAAATGCTAGTATAAATAACAATACAACCACTGAAAATAAACACAGGGAAAAAAATCAGTTCATGTAACAAAATATAAATAATTTGGTGTAAACTATCATTTTGATTGGGCTTAAAATGCTAAATTTATAATGTTCATGCAGAAAAACACAAAACATAAAAATAGAACTAAAAATTAGTAAAATTGGGAAATTGCAAATAAAAACCAAGCAAGGTGCTAATTTAGATTTAATAAAAGTTACTATCCACTGCTTTAGCAAACAATTCTATGAAACAAAAGAAAAACGCAACTGAGGCAAAAGTTCAGAGTTTATGTATTTCAGTTGCGTGTTGATCAACTATTTATCATTAAAAAAAAGAAAGAAAAATCACAGTCAGGAATGTATTTTTTCCCCCATTATTTAATTTACTAACAAGCAGCAGGGTAACCAGGACAATTCTGCCAACTGAACTGTAGTTTACAAAATAATAGGTGCCATTTTTTTTCTTTTATCTTCGTAGTATGCTTTGTGACATTTTAAATAGGTAAATGATCTGCCAAATTAATGCAATAAACGAAAATTGTAACACTGCAGAAAACATACCATGGGCACCTGGTTTTTTTGTTTCATTGCCTATTGAAAATATACGTTACCTGATTTTTTAGCATTTTCCTTCTCGCAATGCTGTTTTATATATAAAGACTTTGAGCGCCGCTGCCAGCGTCGCTACCTACCGTGCATCGCTTCCGCGCAGCCTCCTTGGTATATAAACAGAGATGGCGTCCATATTTCCATCTTTTGTTCCTCTGTACATTGCGCCTGTGGCGACATAGAAGGGAGGAGGGTGGTAATGTATCAGGTTAAGTATATTTTCAATAGGCAATAGAAATAAAAATCAACCAGGTGCCCCTGGTAATTTGATGTTTCCATGCCTTGAAATATACATTACCTGGTTTTTAGCATTCCACCGACCTCGTCAATGGCGGTGGGCGCCACAATGACGGAACCCCCTAGGTAGCACGCTGGATCCCCAAAGTACATGACTTTGCCACAATTGACAAAAGGATACCAGACGACAATTGTATGCGAACGGGAATAAAGAACTCGTCTGGCTGCCATGATGGGGCCCAGTCAGTACAGACCATCAGCTTGAGTCGTCATATAACGCAAGTAGTGGAAGGTAAAGACTGGCTTCAGAAATGTCAGAAATGGGAATGTTATTATGATGGGCCTAGGAGGATGAAATAGCCCATACTTTGTGAGCTGTAACTCGAAAATCTTCTGTGGCACAGGTGATGTCGACGGCGTTGTAGGCCTGTAGGATGGTCTTTATCCGGGTAGCAATCATTCGAGCGGTGGTCTCACCCTGCTTAGCGGTGAAAGGAAGAAAAAGTTGCGTCTGCGACCGTCGAATAGGTTTAGAGGCTTTCAAGTAGAATTGCAGGGCAAAGGAATCTTTCTGGCTTAAAATGTTGGTGAGAGCGGGGGTGATGAAAGGATGGGACTGCTCTGAAGGTTTGTGTCTTAGCTCGAAAGGAGGCTCGAGGTGTGAGAGTGACTCCAGAATGATCGTCAAGGAAATAAGCAGTCGGAGGGAGTTGCTGATAATGCTTCGAGTTCGCTGCAGTGAAGACAGCCAGCAAGGGCAACCAGGAACACAGTCTTATGGGTGAGATGGCTTAACGCACAAGAAGACAAAGGTTCGTACGGTGTAGAGAGGAGAGACGTAAGGACTATAGAGCAGTCCCAGTCCGGGAATGGTCGCCACGTAACCGGGCGTTCGAGCGAAAATGACTTGATCAGGGTAGAGAAGCAGAAGTCAGTAAGAAGAGAAAAACTCCGCGCAGCTCGAAAAACAGTGTTCAGGGCGGACTGGTGGACCAAGATAGTGGAACTGCTAAGACCGCTATGAAAAAGATGGTCTAAGAATCGCACGAGTTTAGGAACAGTGGGATTGATCGGACTGACTTGTTGTGTGAGATACCAATGAAACCATTGTAGCCAATGGCTGTCGTAGATCTTGTTAGTAGATGCGCTAACTGCTCCAAAGACGATGCGAGAGGATTGTGTTGTTAAAAATAACCCTGTATCATTTTTACCTTCTTAGAGTTTTTGCTAAATTCTTCATTCAGTGATATAGCCTAGCTTGTTTGTATTATTCTTTAAGGAATAGGCTAGATAGATTAATTGTATTAATCTTAGAACACAAATTGCAGTTAATTATTTCCAAATGAAATCACTGGAATCGTTCAGTTTCGTTTTCCCATATAAGAACGACATTTATTGAAACCGAAACTGAAAACAAGTCCAGTTATAAGAAGAAGCGCCGGTTGTGCCATTTTCATTCGTTACAGCGCGCCACTTGTTCTTGGCCTTCACTTCTTCTTCTGCCTGCATTAATGGAGGCAAGTAGTCATCTATCTGGTGTTCTATAACTAGTGCCTGTTGTTTTCTATTTCATGCCCTGTTACAAACTTTTATTTATTGTGAAACGGAAATTAACGTTTATTGTATATCTGGAAATGAAAAGGTAAGCGTTGAAATAAACTGCTTGCTAATGAAATGACAAACGAGTGCTGCCTGCATAATAAAATTGTAATTACCCATGCACGTTTTTGGAAAGGACCCCCGCAATACATGTCTTTACTTCAGCCGAGTGTTCATTGATATTTACGGTTGCCCTTCACAGCATTTAAATTGTTTGTTTTCATACCCGCACGCTAGTTAGGTTCCTCTAAATAACAAAGGTTATGGACCCAGAACGTTATATTGCGAGTGGACAATTTTCGTAAGAGCTGCCGAACCAAATTTAACGCGTGTCATAATGGCGACGGACAATTCAAATGTCGGAAACGGGATTCGATTTTACACACAGATAAATCCCGTCCAGCCGTAATTAATCCTAGTGGCTGTGTCCAGTGAACTTTAAGAAGTGTCAGAACCTTCTAGAATATTCTGGAAATATTTCACAGAACAAAATATAGGACGCCACAAAATATACGTTGGCGATAAACGTTATACATGTGATGAATGCGGTGCGGCCTGGCCTTAATTTTACACGTAGTATTCCAGTTAAAATTGAATTTAACATTTTGTAGTAGAAAGGGTTACTATGAACTTCTGTAAGACTCCTAAGTTTTTATTGAAAACCCTTCAAACACAACACACTGCAGAAAAATTATCAAATATTTGCTGTACGTTGCATTTTTTGAATGTCCCGTTGTGGTCGGCCGTAAATTGGAAAGACAAACAAAACGAACATGTGCGGCTACTACACAAGTAAAAAATAGTGTTGTGGAGATGCACCATCTCCACAGCGCTCCTACTTCCCGTTGACGCCTCCAGTCAGTGGCGCCCTCGTCTGGATTAAGGCTACGAGAGGGAGAGGAGAAGCGGCAAACAACAAGGAGCGTTCGTTCGTGAGTGCGTTCAAGGAAATCCTTTTCAAGATTAAACTGCAGTTCTCATGCAAGATTTGCGAGTTATTTCAAACACCAAGGTTCATGAGGGGGAGCTGAACCCTCTCCCCCTGACAATTGGTGCCCAAACAGTGGAAGATAGAGGTTTTAAGAACGGGAAAAAAGAAGCCAGGTATGCATCTTTATTGAAAGGCAAATCTACCGCCCAGCGAATATAACAGATCTGCTTCCAACAAAAGCCGACGGTTAAATTAAGGCAAGTAATATCGCGGTAACCTTTCTTTTTCTGAACTATGTGCGAATGTTGGTATCACATTGTGATTACGAAGATTTTTCCCTCACATGCTTTTATTCAACGGACCAACAGAATAACGAGTTGTAGCATCAATCCACCAGTTTTCATAACCTGTCGGCGACGACGCTATTGTTGGAAACGCAGCCACGATCGACTGAACTTTGATAACATCGCACTGTGCAGGCTGCAAACCACAGAGTGTCGTACACCATCGTAAAAAACTTTATTGAAAACGATTTCCGATCTTAATGGCAAGGATTGCTGGTGCGAGATTTATTCTCACGGTGAGGTGGACATTATATTCTATGGCCGTGAAATGCGAAACGGCAAAACTACTAAAACTTTCCTAACAGCTTGTCGATGGACCCACCTGTCGCGGATTCATTCATGCCGGCCGGCAAGCTTTCCATTGAAAACAGAACGCCGCCTCCACCACGAACGCGAAGGTAGCACTTTTGGTCACGGTGAAGAGAAAATCGTTTAGAAATCTTTTTGCCACCCCGAACGACGCTACACAGTGGACATGCACGAACTTAAAGCAACAGGAAAGTTTTAAACAAGGTTGTCATGGACGATATACAGTGCAGTTTGAACAGTACTTTGCTGCAGGCCAACGGTGGGACCCCTCCCTAGCCTTACCAGGACCCCCATTTGCTAAAAAGCAGGAAGGAGGTTAAGTAAATTTTCCTTTCCACAAGCTCGGACCAAGAGTAATATGGCATTTTGCAAAAAAAGCTAATGCACTGGTGGAAGAGGTGTATTGGCATCGCGCCAACGATGGGAGCTGGTGTCCGGCTCTGTATTGGATTCTACCACACACGAGTTTTCGTGTCAACGACAAGCAAGTGTCCATTGACGAAGACGCGCTGATCAGCGAACTAAACGAGGATGCGGATGAAGGACCTGAACAAAAAAACGGTTCTGGTCCCTACTACAGGTGAGCCTTTTGCGTGTTCCGCCAACTGCGATGATAGATGGAAAATGGGTCTGATCAGCGTGGGAAACCTGATTTTCGGAAGACGGAAATCGCGACGGCATTTATTGGATGCAGTGCCTGCCACCTGCCACCCCCCTCCCCCAAGACGAACTTTTTGAACTTGCCTGAATTTGCCCTGCCAGAATTAAAACAAGACGCACGTGAAGACGACTTGAAAGACACTACCGAATTAAAATGTTGGACCTTGTTTACGTTACGACGGATTTTGTTGCTAAAGGTAACGTATTTTAAATATGTGTAAAGTCGAAAGTTTTAAAAATAGCACGATCGTTTCATGCTGACGTCCCGTAATCACGATTGTGTCCTCGCCATTCTAAACTATTTGAGCGAGTTGGGTCAGTGTCTAATATCGGTGCAACGTCCGACAAGGCATCTGAGCGTGAGCATGATTGTCATCCGTCTCCACGTTCGGGGAATAGGATTGACATAGGCCGACAACGATCATACCACCCATTAGGGTTGATAGTGCTATAAGTGTCGTCCCGCAGCGATATGTGTGGACGGTCACCAAAACAAGGCCTGGGATGTCGGTGCGGACGTCAGGCGATGCCGCACGCCGACGTCGGAAACTCCTCCAACAAGTGGTTGAGAGTTTATCGGACTGTGATGCGCGCTCCCTCTTCCCCCGACGTCGTGTTTCGTCACAGACGTCGGCTCCAATGTCGGCATTATGCACGACATCATGCTGGGAATCACTGCACGATTTTTGTGGTGTTGCTACATTACCTACCCTTATCCAGAGGAGCTACAGTCCTTTCCTTGTGCACTCTACTTATTGTATATACGTATTGCATGTAGTGTCATGTGACTCTCCCCTTATAAGGCAGAGCTGACAATAAACTAGGCCACACTTTAACCCAGCCATGTAGAGAACTCAGTCATTCCTAGTTAAGCCTTAGGTTAGTAGGCCAGTGGCCTAATGATAGTAAGGGCCACATACATTACAGTGGCGACGAGGCAGGATGCAATGGCTTTTTGGTAAGACCTAATAGTGTTACTGGGCAAAAGAGCTTTATTAACCTTTTTTCTGCGGGAAGAAGAACCAGCAGTGCAGTGTCACCCGGGAACCATGAATGTAGCTCCTGGTAATCAAGATGGACATTCTGTGGGTAACGCCAGTTATAGAAGGTACT
Source organism: Lithobius niger (assembly GCA_023313725.1). NCBI lineage: Eukaryota > Metazoa > Arthropoda > Chilopoda > Lithobiomorpha > Lithobiidae > Lithobius > Lithobius niger. Next base: position 30,342 of record JAHWFP010013681.1, read on the forward strand.
GTAAACTCGTTGATAAAATGCAGTGCGCCATTCTAAGCCAGTTGGTTTTAAGTTGCTTTGGGATGGGCGGCCATCGCGGGGTTAATGGATAAGTGCGTCATTTAGAAAACTTAGTTTGGTGGTTTAATTAATGGTTCAATTAAAAACTAAGATTTTCTGTGGTAAAAAATTAATTAAAAGATTTGGACTGTGAGTACTATAGTAAACCCAGTGTATGGTTAAAAGACTAAAAAAACCCTGTGTATGGTTTAAAAGTTTTAAGGAAGTGACTGCACATCCAAAAGATTTAATTTTGTGAAACTAGCTACGTTAAAAGATTTAGAGTACTAGGGCTACTTAAAAGATTTAAAACCCTGTGTATGGTTTAAAGTAGTAATGGAACAACGTAAAAGATTTAATATGCCAAAGAGTATTTCTAAAAGATTTAAATGCTGGCTATGTTTAAGTGATTTAAAAACCCTGTGTATGGTTTAAAATGGTTGTAAGGTGTTTAGACTTGCATGTTAAAAAGCAGTGTAAACTGGGTTTGAAGCATACTTAAAAGATTTAGAATACTGGGGCTACCTTAAAAGATTTAAAACCCTGTGTATGGTTTAAAAAGATTTAGTATGCCAAGAGTATTTCTAAAAGATTTAATTGTTGTAAAGCCGTCAATTGAAAGCTAGTGCGATGGAAGCTTTGTTAAAATTTACCTTTTAGTTTAAAGGCTATTTACGAAGCATTGACTTGACTTAAGGTTTATAACAACCCTGTGTTATTAGCCATAGCATTGATAAAATTGACAATATCAGCGTTTGGGTTTATGGAATTGGTAGTTGTTGCTAAGCAATGCTTAATTCACCAAAATCGTAAGGGGTCTTGGTTAAGTTAGACTGGCTTGGGCCATAAGGGTCACGAGCTAGCAACTTAATTGTTGTTTAAATGACTTAATGTGTAGTCTCGGTCTAACTTGCTTAAACTCATGATGTGCTGTAACAACTGTAATCAAAAGCCTAAGTTTTGTGTGCTACTTCTATTCAAGTCTTACAGCTTGAATAAATTTTCCAACTAAGTTACTTAAAAAGGAGGAAGTGGAATGGTATTGCTGTAACTGTAGTTTAGATTGTTTTGAGTTTTAACTTGGGGAAAAAACAGTATTCCGTTTTCCTGAGTATGAACAGTTTAGTGAACTCTAGTGAACCATAAACTGTAAGTTGGAACATTATGGTTAGCACTAGTGTTATGTTGAGTGGATTTAGATAAATAGTCTGAACAGGTCAAATACTCAACTAGTGCAAGTAAAATTGTTTAATTGGGTGCGAGTTGGGTTTAGCTAATTTATTTTGGTTAAATTAATATTTAACAGCTAATTGTAAACCAATTATTCGTTGCCTTAAGCAGTGATTTGGGCGAGGTAGTTATGCCTCTTTTTAAGAAGGTTAACAATTTTTTCAAAAGTATTGATTGAGGTGAATCAATTTACAGTATTGATTACTGTAAGCGTGAAGCACTGCGTTGTTGCTAGGAGTGTTTTGGTTACTTGAAATGATATCTAACGTTGGTACTATTGTGTAATTAAAAAACCGTTTCATTACTAGGCCAAGGACGTAGTCAGTTGTGAGTTACAGTAGCTGTAACCGTAAGCTATTGGTTAATTAAACCTTTAAAGTGAAAAAAAAATTTAAAACAATTTTTGGGTATCTTAGCATTTAAAATTGTATTTAATCACGAGCATTCGTAGAAATACAGAAATATTTATAAAATTTTTTTAAGGCGGATGTAGTAGCCTACCATGCTAGTGCAGGTCGTAATGGTCGCGTAGCATACGTAGTGCGTTTTGTTATGTTAAATTCTTGTATGTCAGTTCACCTTGGGCGTGCGACTATTCGCACTACCGGGTATTATTTAAAGTTAGCATGTTGTAAAATATGTTTGAACAATAATTAACATTGCTACACGAAAACCTAAAACACACGTTGTTATTGGTACTTAGTCATTATTGTATTAACAATATTAAGTACTTAATGTAAATGGCCGTCCATCCCTGGCAAAAAGGAAAAACGTTCTGCTAACGAAGATTAACTGAAATCTAATTCTGTGACAATTTGCGCCTTCGGGGAGAAGATTGAAAATATTTTAACAAAAGATCCAAAATTTTACAAGAAAGATGAAATAAAACAACTATTTTCCATGAAGATGAATTTTCAAACAAAAAAAGAGATTATTACTAAATTATAGGATCATGGATTATATAATATCGAAATGAATTTTATTGTAATTAATGTAAATTGAACAATTCAGTTTTTTTTTTTTTAGGAGGGACGACTGTGGTGTTGCTACGTTACCTACCCTTAACCAGAGGGAGCCACAGATCCTTTCCTTGTGCACTCTCTACTTATTGCATGTAATGTCATGTGACTCTCCCCTTATAAGGCAGAGCTGACAATAAACTAGGCCACACTTTAACCCAGCCATGTAGAGAACTCAGTCATTCCTAGTTAAGCCTTAGGTTAGTAGACCAGTGGCCTAATGATAGTAAGGGCCACATACATTACAATTTTCTTGCAAACAAACAAATAATAAATAATTAAGGAGGCTGCATCAACAGCGTCGACAGGGCCGATGTCGGCTGCCTCTTTTCATCCAGCTTTGACGATGATTTTGAAGGGAGGAAAGAATATACTAATTTTAAAGAGATGAAAGCAAGAATTTTGGGGTCTTTTCAGGAAGGTAAAATATTCCTTGTTGGATCTGCCAGCAGTGGATTTTTCTGGTGTGGTTGTCAAAGATGGGGGGCGGCCCCCCCCCGTTTATCCTTTTGTCATTGTGAAGCTTTAGGCAAACTCTGTCTTCTTAACTTTTAGGGAATGGCCCTATGGGGAGGATTATGGTTCTTCCCAGTGCTACTGAGGGATTTCCCTCTGGTCGCCTGGTGGCGTCACTCCAGCACAGTGCCACAATCAGATTTTTTTTTTTAAATAAAACGGGTGCAAGGATAAAATGTAGTGCCCCCAGAACTAAACAATTTGGGTTCATGGTTCTGCCCTATTTGTTAGTACGTTATTTTATGTTAAAATGTGGGCCCAGGCGCCTTGCCACCTCCCCCCCCCCCCTCGCCGCACTGCTTCTGCAATCCTTACCTTAGCTACGGTTTACGGAAGCAAGTTCGGTTTTCATCCCGTGTCTCCCATTGATGCTTTCAGTTTCTTTTAAGATTGTTTGGGTTTTGTTTATGGTGATTTGGTGTTCTGGAAGTTGTTTTGGTGGCAATTGTTTGGTTGGAACTGGTTTATTCTTGGTTTTGAAGTGTTTTCGTGTGTCTGTTGCAGGTCCGCGACTTTTTGGTCATGTTATTAAGTCCACAACTGTTTTGGTGGGCTTGCGACGTCGTTTCATTTTCATCAGATGGGGCCGTGAGGTCTAGTAGTCCTCTCCTTTCGATCCGAATGGTCACCTGGATCCCAGGATTTAACTGTAATCTTAATCTGGTCTAAATCGTTAAGAAAGCGTGTGGTGATGGAGAAATTTTGGTCGCGGTGCGTATAGGGAGCTGGCAATCGTCCCAATTTGTCTGGAATGTGTAGGAATGAAAGTGGCATCGTCCTGGATGGTGCGGTAGTCATTTGCCTCTGCCTTGTAATCTCGGCTGGGCACTCGCCGACACCTAGGTGAGTCAGGCGAGTTGGGTCTGCGAATGTTGTTGACGCGTCAGCCACCTTGTGTCTGAGCGCGACCAAGCTTGTAGTCCTAAGTTTCCCACAGTGCGGACATGGGGCCACCCGCATATACTTGAAAGGGTCAGGCCACGCATCAGGATCGTCTGCTGAAAGTTCATGTCATGTGACATGACAGTGAAGACATGTGAGGTAGTAGTTCTTTAAATGAAGGTCTGGGGACTTATTTTGGGCGTCGGTCAACGTTATGTCTCAGCGAATTCAAGAATCGCGTGAACTAAGAAGGATCTCCATGGACTAAACCTTCCCCCCAAATTTGTGTTCTGTTTCCTACATCGTTGCCTATCTCGGTGGACTCGCCATCATCCGGCTACCTCTACTTGTTGACATCCTCTGAAAGTTCCTTTCAACGTCGTGTTGTTCGAGACGACAAAACCAACATCAATGCCTCTATCGGTCCCCTCGCACTTAAGACATTGAAGCCCATTCACATTGATTGGTGTGGTTGGAATAAGCGTTCATTTTCGGCCCAGGACGTTTGATCATCTTTCGAGTAGGGATGTTGGGTTTTAGGGTTTTGATGGTTTGTGTTAGGCTTGTAAGGCAAATCATGCCCCTCTGCCCACTGTCAGTTCTTTCATGGTCCTTTCAGCCTTTTAGAGGTTATGGTGTGACTCGCACTTTCAAATTAGGTTTAAGTTAATTTAAGTTTGGTTAAGTTAAGTTAGTTTAAGTTTAGTTTAAGTTGATTTAGGCTTAGTTTAGGCTTATTTTAGGTACTTAAACCTATTTTAAAAGATTTCAAGTCGTGTTAAGTTTGGATTCATTCGAATTTCTTAAAACGACTAAATGAGTACAAACCCCGTTTGAGGGCATATTCTTTGGATTTCCAAGATAATACTTCTTTTTCGTTCACTTGGAAAATTTTTGAAACTTTGGATTTTTTATTAAAAATCCACGCATGTTAATTTTGATTTAACCTGCTCATACTTCTCTCTAGTCTGCAAGTATTGATTTTCGTTGTGATGGACGGACATTGCTTTAACGACTTCGGTCTTTCGTCTTCGCATATTCCCCAGCTGGATCCGCTGGGGTTCCTCTCGTTGGGCAGCCTTCCCACGCTGCACTTTTGGCTTCTTAATGAGCCTGTACTGACTGTTGGTCGCATTGCTTTAACGACTTCGATCTTTCGTTTTCGCATATTCTCCAGGTGGATCCACTGGGGTTCCTCTTGTTGGGCAGCCCTTCCACACTGCCCTTTTGGCTTCTCAATGAGCCTGGTTTTCACGCGCTTAGATCGCGGTGAGGTTCGCTGTCCGAATGTTTCTCATATCGGAGCAGTTAGTCAGTTTGTAAAGTAAATTGGCGCCTCTCCCCTTCCTGGGAGTGCGCTCGAAGGAGGATAATGCAAGCTTGCGCTAGGTTTATTCTGGTCTCTATTCTGCATGCACCTTCTCAGTAAACCTGTGCAGCAAACCAACACAGTGTATGAAACTTGGCTGTGGGAGGCAAAGCCAACTTCTTTTTCTGAAAATTCGTTTGGCATTCATTGGGACGATAAGAAACCGGCCCAGCACCGTGACTATCATAGTGTAAGCCAACAGCAGCATTAATTGCACGGGCAAGTGTCTGTTGCAAATTGAACGTTAAATTTTCGTAGTGTACATTGTTGGTGATAAGGTGACATATTTTATTTATTATTTTTTTATTTTTTCTGTAAAGGGTAAGATTAATGTTAAAATGATTAATTACCTACAATCATATTGTATGATTTACGCAAACCAAAATTGCAGCACAAATTCCCAGTTAGAAGTTGCACTCATAGAACTGGGAATTTGTGCTGCAATTTTGGTTTGCGTAAATCATACAATATGATTGTAGGTAATTGTTTAAAAAACCAAAGTAGACTATCACTTAAGATTTTCAAGATTAAAATGATTACACGAAGGTGTAAATACAACAAACAAAAACGTGATACACGGTTGACTGTAGGAAAAATAATTTTTACGTGCGTGAAAACCAAGCTTTAATTTTGTGGATTAAGGTTACGATGGTAGACAGTGCTACTGCTAATTCGAAAATTATTTTTTCTATACGCATCTATTTTTTATAACCTATACTAATCACCGTATGTACTTTTCAAACTTTAAGACATATATAGTCAAGAATTAAGTGAATTTTTCTTAGTAAATTTTGAAGAGATTTTGGAATTAAGATTTATTATAGCCTACTCGTATGACATGAATCGTTAAGAAGCATACACATGGATGTTTTACATGGTATTACATGGAAGTTGCTTAATAAATTTTGATAAGATTTTGCTGTTGACATTTTTTATTGGCCTACCTATTGCATTCAATCTTAAAGAAAAGCATACCAATTTGTCAAGTATTAAATGGATACACTTTAGGAAATTTTGGAGAAATTTTATGAGGAACATTTTGTTAGCCTATTTGTATTCCTGGATCAGTAAGACATGCATAAGACATGCTGCTGTGATGATTTTTAGTTCTTTGCCAAGTTTTAATCTGTTGAAATTAAGTTTGCAAATGCTGGTATTGCTAAGCCTGATTTTGAACATGTGCATTACAACATTTTCAAAGGGAATTGTCACAGATTGGGGGATGATTGGAAATAATCTATGACAGGGAATTTTCATTGCTAAGCTGGAATTAACACGAACATGTTACATTTAATTTTCGTGAATTTATTACGAAATGATGGATGTTTTGGAAAAGCACTGTGTGGGGTAACGCTTTCATGTGTTGCGTGAAAAGAAAGCAAGATTTTACTGGGATCTTCTAGGTGTTTACTTTTTTGATAAGCTCGTATTCATGACCACTCAGTTGTGGAGGCAACAGATGTATTTAGTTATATAATATCAACATGAATGTCAAGTAGTTATTAAACAATAAGTGACTGGAGATACACAGGTATAATCGAGGCATGAAGTGAGAACCATCAAGCACAATTCAACGTTATTACTATGCACTAGCGGAGTCACTCATTCCATGTCGTCTCGCTTCCCCCGCCCCCCCATTTAATTTGCAGTTCAGTCGGTAGATGGCATCGTATGTTCGCGCTGCTGACTATTGCGTTCCGGGCGCAGCTACTATCTCAGCAGAGATGGCATCGTATGTCCTGCTTGCTGCTGCGCTGCAGATGGCTGCTGCAGATGGCCGCGTTGCGGAACTTGTGTAATTGTATATATAGATTATTAAGTAGTATTGTTATTACTGGCACCATGTAAAGAATTTGCAAAGATTACCATGATTTTTTTTCTCAACTTAGGTTAACATTGTTACAGTACTATAATCGCATTTACTCGCATATAATCGCATTTATTTATACAAAGTTATTGGATCTGCATTGTTATTCCTGTTGCGAAATTCAATGAACTCTTTATAACGATTATACGTTCAACATTAAATGGACATGGCCTAGAAAATTTTTGGATTGCCGCAACTAATAATCATATTTGGAAATTTTGTATGTGGATAATTTTTTTTGGAACGCACGACTGTTCGAATTTCAAATTGTAACTGTTATGACAGGAAGTTCACGATTTTGGACACATTGAAGGAGAAAATTGTTGGAAAATAGGTTACAACTGTTGACAGTAAGTGTGTTAAACATAATTTTGGCATGTGAAAGGATGTTGGCAGCAAGTAAACTAGTAGGCAGTCAGTGAATAAGGTCAGACAATTGTTGCCATCATATTCTGGAGTGGGTAAGTTCTGTGTGGGGCATGCAGTGATGACATTTTGGGAAGGAAGAAGGACTTTGTGATATTAAGCCTAGGACATAAAACTATAACTTGCTCATGAATGTAACCTTGACAAAAGGAGATTTATGTACCCTGTCCTGTTTCCACTTGTAGTGAAACGAAAAGGGAAGTCTGGAATTTGTCGTATTCCGATACGAATCGCTGTATACATTTAATTGAAGTCGAGGACAGTTTGGGTCTGGTTTTGACATGCAAAGTCGTTTGTAAACATTGTACGAGGTTGTGAAATTGTACCACCGGTCTCAGATGGTAAGCTGACATGTATTGGCGAGTTTTTCTAATCTAAAGCACTGAGGCTGATTACAGGAAAGGACGGAGGTGTAGCATGATTTCACGAAAGGGGAATATTGTTTTCATGGGTAGCGTTTGGGTTTGCGGGCATGGTTGCAGGCCAGAGCGCCAACCTAGCGACTGTCAAAACTCAAAGCAAGAGTGGGAAAATAAACTCATTTGGTTTAGTGGGCATCTTGACTACTTAATATCGACTGTGTTGGTAACTGATGTTATGAAAAGTGATAACTTAGTTGGTTAATGATGGTGCGACAGACAACAGGTGTATTAGTCCTTGGGCCACTCTCTGTATAAAGCCTTAAAACGAAATTTTGTGGAGAAAATTTTGTACCAAGAGATATTTTAACCCGTGTTAGCACATGATATAGGGAGCATGTTTTCAAAATATCCTGTTTGTAAAGTGTCAACTATGCCTACAGTAGCTTGTTGTATGGTAACAGTGGCACATGCTAAATTGTTGCACTTCCACTAATAAAATATTGATTCAAATAAATTGTTGCAGACAAGACAAGAAGTCCATTCAGCAGAAAAAGTTAGTAAATAAAGTTTCTACCAAAAGAAATGAAATATTGCCGTAAGAAGGTATAAACAAACACTAGTCGTAGCATTCGGGAACTGTAATGAAGCCTAATGCACATCCGTCTAGACGCCACACATTGGGCTTCACTGTGGTCCTCATATGGCACGACTTGTGTTGGTTTATAAAGACACAGTCGATTCCGTTGTTCCTTTGACCTTAATGACAGCATGCTCGAGAAGGAGTTGAACCGGAAACCTACAGAACCGAGAACTCGAGCAGTTTGACTACAGTGACATGTCCTCTCATCCTGGTCGCGGCACCGTAGGAGTAGCGGCACTGCGTCCATATGTTGTAAGCAAGCGACTACAGCGGCATTCTTTGAATTTTCAATTTTTACTAGGGTGTACTGCTATCCAAATCTAAAGGGAAACATCTGTCTTCCAACACTTTTTTTCGTTAATTTAAAAGCAGCTTTCATCAGCTCTTTATCGACAGCAATTTCTCCAAATGAGATGATAAAGAAATATAAATGATTTCAATGTATCTCTTAACCTTTAGGGGTTTGAAAACGGGCAAAGTCGAAAAAGCAAATTCACTCTGTTTCAGTATCATCTGTATGTTGATCTTGGAAATTAGACGGTGTGTTTAGTTTCAAATGCATGTGGGGAGGGGAAGTCACGTGAAAACCAAAGACCAGTGGAAGTTCCTTACCAAGCACTGGCAGCACTCCGCAAAAATATGTGCCGTGGCATTTAAATTTTGTTATTCTAGCTAGCTTTATGCAAATTTAGCAACTAAAATGTAAAATTGTATAGACCAACATTAAAAAGACACTCAGCCTTCGTGCGAGGCTATTGTTCAGTCTTCCAACTATATGCATTGCAAGTATAGCCTACAACTAATGACAAAAGCTTTACATTAGAAAGCATGGGTTTTTTTTAAAGTTTTTAGGACCCTTCGTATGAGTATTTATTTAGAAACAAATAGACATTATCAAATAGAAACATATTTTTTTAAAGAAAGAAAAACTTAATAAGTGCTAGGTAAAGAGGACAGTTTCAAGTACAGTAAATAATTTTTTGTAAGAACGGACAATTTCTATACGTATGGCAAGAAGCAAGTGCATTGATAATTCATTAACATGCCCTAAAGAGATAAACTTTAGGTATAATGTATTTACGAAAATACCTTAGCTATAGGCTACATTGTAACCGTTTTAATTCACACTTTATAAGACATGCACAAAGTAACCCCATTAGGAGAAAACAATGGTACAAACAGGAATTTGTTGGAGAGGGAGAAGGAGTTAAAGGAAATTATAATTCAAAGTGCGGTCCGAGAAATTCAGTTAACAGGTCTGGGGAGGGAGTGTTGTTGGGTTTTTCTCCCTGAAAACAGCTTATTTCCAGAAGCATTGGTGCCTTTAAAAAAGTTTAAAAGGATTTACTTTTACCCGACTGTACTAAAATGCCCCCCCCCCCCATGGGTGTGCTACTGGGAACAAATCGCATAACTTTAAGACCAACGAAGTTTATTATCTAGGGACCATTTTTAACGTTTAATTACTTTAATTGGACGGGGCAAACCGTAGCTATATTGTAGCCATATTGCTATATTGCTACAATTTGTACACAACCACAGCCAACAGATTATAAGAATAAATAAGTACGGAAAGTCGGAAACGTGTCATTACACGGATTCGTGAAAATGTACTAGGTATTCCAAGCTTCCCTTTCCGGCCAGGTTTCGTTTTTTTTTTTATTTATTGTATGGCTGTTTTTTTTTGTTTTTTTTTGCTAACGAAACTACTCAAGATACGGACATAAAGTAGAAAGTTGTTGGGGATTACACAACAAGGCCAACAAAGAAAACAATTGAAATCACGCCGAAAACACGGAAAATATGGCAAAACAACGTGTACCCTGCAGGGAAGCTAACCAAGGGGCAGCAATAAGCCTAGGTTTCAATTAGGTTTCAAGGTGTTTTGAAGCAAAGATTGTGCAGAAAACAATCCATCCAGCAAGCATGGAACAAACTGAATCTGAAATCGGAGGCTCACTGAAAATGGATATCTAGAAGGTGCACCATAAACTAGAACATCAATCCATAGGCAGGAAAGTACAGGTACATTCTTCACTAATGAATACAACTTTCCTTCATTACGTTAAGGTGATAACACGAATACGACAGTGCAGAACAAATTTAAATAGATAAAGTAAATTATCAGAAAATATCCACAAACTCCTACTTTTTAGCCATAGCGGTTGATTTATTGTGGTTTTGCATTTAGTGGTGCACCTTACCGATAGCCGCTCGAAGCAGAGGGGAGCAGCACCCAAAGTTTGCGGAGTTTTCTCAGAATTTTTTTTGAATTTGCACGAGCGGTTTCTTTGATCCATTAAAAGAAAGTTATTCAGATTGTTCCCAAACCTTCTCTTTGGGGGCACCAAACTATTATGGCGCGCTCACCATTTTGTTTCTCTCGATGCTTAGTTGATCGCTTACCGTGCGATTCATTTCATACATCGTCATTATGATCGTCGGTTGTGATAGACATGGACTATCAATAAGCAATAAATACAGTTTTTGCATGACTTTTGCTCCTGTAAAGTGCATCGATCGATCAACAACTTTTCTTGTGTTTCAAAACAAAAGAGCAATGGCAGAGCAACCACGAGGATCGCCAGTGACAGTTAGCGCGAGCGAATCATTTTGCGTTAAGACTATTTCGCGTGATGATGTGATTATTCCGACTGATCGTGTGAAAGACGCTCTCCGTGACTTGTGGGTAAGTGCACATTACCTTGTCATTTACACAGACTAAACGGGGCTGACGATGCAACTTTATTATGTGCAAATTGGAAAGATCACACCATATATCGAAATTTGCATGGTTGTCGTGGTCGAATAGACGAAAACGGCAACGCCAAGCGGGCCAACCCGGTCTATGGCATTCGAATGGTATTGAAGGCGATGTTGTCTACCTTCGTTATGCGCATTCGCACCACACAGCCTGCTGAATGTTCAAAGGTTTGAATCCACATACTGCGCCATCGTTGTTTGTTGTGCTTAAGCCACATGAGCTAACATATGGATCGACTTTGTAGAATTCATTTCCGTTCACTCCGATGTGGTTAGACGGGTTAGACGTTGCATTTCGTAAGCAAGCTACGAGCCTATTGGGATGTTGCATTGCATTGCAGAGTAGGAACTCTGATGATTCCGTCACACAACCTGTTAATCAACCTTCACTTGTTTCGAAGAGTTTTTGTTCAATTGCGACGCAAACTGATCAACAGTTGTCAACAGACACTTCGACCACTGACACGGATTTATTGTCAGGCAGACTGCATTTTCTGCGTATGCAAGAACAAGCACTGTTGGAATACGTGTTTGATTTTCTCACACCTAAGGGCATTGCTCAATTTACTGCAGCAATGGCGTCTGCTGGGTGGATCCCACAACGTAGTTTACCTACACCATCGATGATTGTGACACGGATGGCGAGTGTTGTGGGACGGCTACTTGAAGTTGAAGCGACCTTTCGTATGCTACTGATTGATGACCAATGGGTGTTACTGTCACCCCAGTTGTTAGGTTTTCGTTTCCAAGTACCATTAATCACCGTAAAGATTGTTCGTGAGAAGCTGTCGGCAGGGATTGTATCGCCAACCATGCGCGTTATTTCGCAAGGACAGCTACCCGATGAAGCTGGCTACGACCCGCAATTTGATTTTCATACTGCGAGAGCCATGTGTGAACCAATCTGTCACGAGTTTGTCGGTGATACCGAATTAGGCCACACTGTGGAACTATGCCTTCATCGTTTGTATTTGGAGTTTTGCCGTGTGTGAGTGACATTTTTTTTTTTTACAAAAGGTTTGCCTGAATGTATGTTACAAAAGTTTGCCTGTTACGAAAGTTTTTTTAAGTTTCTCCACAAATTTTGATACTGTTTTTTTTTCTTCCTGTAAGCTCTTACAAGAAATACTCCTGTGCTATACTGTGGTTACAAATTTTTTTTCTCTTATTGCTGATGTCACACAACTAATTTTCTTGAGTTGAAATGGGCTATTAGTTATTGCCCTACCTAGCCTACTTGTTTTGTTGATAATGCTAGTCGTGATTGTTTTGCCCAGATTTTTTTTTACCTTTACCACTGAGTCAGAGTGGGATTCAAATATTTTTAAAAACGATTTTACAATCTGGTTTTATGCACGATTCTACTGATTTTATACTATATATACCTCAGCATGATCAAAGTTGGTGAACATGATACTGCAACGTTTGAGTGAATTTTTTTATCTTACAGTTTTGGTGGATGTAATGCTGATTTGGGTAAGGCTCAAATTTTTTTTGGGGTATTGAATTCTGCTTCTTGTGAAAATATGGTATTCATCACGACAAAGTTATTTTTGCTAAACCAAGGAGTGTGAGTAGCCTACTTGCTTGATGACCTACTTGTATGAAAATGGGCTTAATCGCATACAAACTTTTTTGTGGTTACACAGATATTTCTTACTTGTCTTACTCTTTCCAAACTGCGAGTACTGAACTAACGTGTGTTTTTTTATTTTTGCAAGTTGCATTAAATTCTCTTGAGGAACGAGAATTACTTAAACTCTTGGGCCTATGTCGTGTAAAAGGAAAACTTTACAGACTATGGAATGGGACGACGTTACTCGTCCCTACCATCTGTGATTTTTTTCTGTGACTGCTCGTAGAGGGGACAGTAACTATCGTTCTGACAGAATTTTGATGCTTGGATACAGGTTTAGGCACTGCCTAAGGTTTTTAAAACAAATTATTTACAAATTGTTACAAGTTGCTCGAAATATTTAATCTTTTGCCTTGGAATTGCTAGAAAGTGAACATGATGGCGTGTGCTTACTGAGTAGAAGTAAAACACATTTTGTTGAGCCTACACTATAGGAGTGCAAGTTCAAAGGTGAGGCTGAGCACCAGGTTTTGATTATTTTAGATTTGCAGTTAATTTATGGTTTATGTACACCATAATGAGGCACTACTACAGCTTCGAATGATTACCTAATGGATCTGATCTTGATTTTTTTTTTCTAAGTATATGTTACATACAATTTTGCATCGTAAGTGCTGTGAGGGCATACCATGATTGTAGGCTGATTTTCTTTTAACCTTTTGGGGTGCGATTTCAAAATGGAGCTTTATGGGGCAATTTTGAAATTTGGAGCAAAAGTGTGGGGATAAGAGATTTGGAAAATTTAGAAATTTGATTAAGGAGAGTCTGGCTCCCCTTTACGGATTTTTTTCTTTTTGTGTAATGATTTCGTGAAACTGATGTGTTGTCAACTAAGAATTTGTAGCCTATGTAAAAAGTGTTGTACATGGAGTTCCTCCATCACTCAAGTTACGAGCTCGTAAAGTAGGTTTGCAGTGTCGTTACTAGATTTTGAACGGGGATCATGATTTGACACTGGTTGTCAGTGTTCGCCAGGCCAAGGATTGACTCTTAGTTTTCTCATGTAGCGGTTTGTTTTGGTGCTACGTCGAGGTCTTATGAGACCAGAAAGATCTCAATTGAAGTTTGTAAGCAACTTTTTTTGAAATACCTTTCAGGGTTAGATTTCGAGGTACCTCTTGAATGAAAATTTTGGTGCAAACGAGAGAGTTTGAAGGAAATTTATGTAGTACAGTGTAATGTGCCCAGGTATTAGACCTAAGGGATATGACATGGTGTAAGTCCTATGTGATCTGATGTGGCGTTTGAGGTTTACTTTGAGTTAAACACGTTTGTCTGATTGAATCCCGTGTGAGGCGTAAGTAAGTGATGTCTACGGACACTTGTTGTGAAGAGGTGTGAATTGTGGACGAAAGGGTTTGTCGCGCTTCCCGCCTCATTTCCAGTGCGACGTCACCAGTGGAGGTGAGGAGGTGAATGGCAATCTGGGCCTGTCCGCATCTCCTTGTGGGCTCTGGGAGCTAAGGCAGAGTAGGGATGGTATTCTCTCCGTGCTATTCATCGTTGGGCAGTTGTTTCCTGGCACATTCTGACAACGCAAGGTTTAATGTGCTGTAATATTTTATTTTATACCTCTCACCGACCATCTCACTGCTGCATAGGTTATGTTTCGTAATATTTTCATTGAAAGCAGTTTAAGATAATTATGATTTGTTCAGGAGTTTGTTGCCCTGTTAATGAGCTTGGAATATGCGAGTTGAAATTTCACTTTTGTGAATTGCAGTTTCACTTTTGAATTACTGTTATGTAATGTGTATGAACACAGTCTGAAGTGGCTTAAGTGTTTAAAGCCAGTGATAAGTTTAAGCCTAAGGAGGATCAGATTGTGGAGGGGGGGGGGGGGGCCCATGTGGCGAGTTCTCAGTTGGCCTTGTATCGTGTAATACGGCGCGCATGCGTAATGTTAGCGAGAGACTTCTGGTAAAAAGTATGGAAGATGGAAGCAGGTGTTGTTTTGTAAGCGCAGTGATGAATAAAAGCCCTTATGATGCATTCTGTCTCCATCTACCTCAATATAAAATGAAAGTCATTATAAGACCTGTTATGTGGATGGTCCATGACTAAGCTCAATGAGAGAGGTCAACACTTACTGCGAAAAGAACAATCTCAGAGTCAACACTGGAACGTTCGACTTCAGCACCAAAAATACAACACCAGTGAGAGGCGAAGATGAAGTAGCAGAGGGAAGCGACACAGAGCCGATGATGCCCAGGGCACCTGCAGATCTAGGATCGTCCGAAGAAGAGACCGACAGTAATGAATTGTTAGCAACTGGGAGAGACGGCATAAAGCATTCATCCTGAAGACCTATGTGCGGAAGTAAAAATTACAGCAACTTACAAAGAGGCTATCCATTCACCAGAGTCAGCTGAGTGGAAGCAAGTATTGGAAGAAGAAATAAAAACATTGCGACAGCGAGAAGTTTTTACAGAAGTCCGAAACCTACCCAAAAGAAGCAGACTGGGTCTACACCGTCAAGAAAGACATCAAAAGCAAAATTGCCTGGTTTCGTGCACGTCTTGTAGCACAAGGATATTCCCAAAAGAAAGGAAGCGATTATTTTGAGACATATTCGCCCGTAATCTCATTCACGTCAGTGAGATTCTTTTTCACATTTCTAGTTGTATGTCTAGGATGGGTACAGTGCCACCTAGATATAAAATGTGCCTATCTTTACGGTAGCCTAGCCGAGGAAACCTATTTGAAACCTGCCCCGGGATTTGGTTCAGGTTTTGGAATAACCTGGAGACTGAAGAAAGTCCTCTATGGACTGCACCAATCGGGGAAGAACTGGTTTGAAGAGTTGGACTCGACGATGAAGAAAATAGGATTCTCGAAACTCATTGCAACAAACTGTATTTACACATTCAAACGAAAAGCCGTAGTGCCATCTTTGCCATCTTAGCCATCTTTGCTAAAGATGACGCAACACTACGAGAGGTTGTGACTCTAATCACCATAGAATATGGTGTGAAATCAATACTTTCCTTAGAGTTCAGTTTGAATATAACGATGGAATATGGAAGATCCATCCAGAGGCATAGCGACCTGGGAGGGGGGGAGGGGGGGCGGCACTCATTAATTCCAGTCAGCAAATTCGTGAAAAGAATTAAACTATCGTTATACGTGCACGTTTTATTATTTGTTCAATGGATGAAATAAGAGTCGGCGTTTCACTTTTGTTCATTTAGTCTTCTTTCCATTAGAGAAATTAGTCAAAGGAATTAAACTGTCTTGGCACATGCACACACATTATTATTTATTACACAGGAGACAAAAAAACGACTAGGCATTTCACTTTGCTCATTGACTCTTTCCCAGTCGGCAAATTCGTAAGTTGAGTAAATGTTTTGAAGCAGAAGACAACACTTCGGAAGGGAAAAAAATATACGCGAGTCGTTTTATCGTTTCATTTTTCTCTTTTTGGCATACTTTTAACTTTTCTATGAATCGTCACTTCGTAACTAACCTTGGGCAAGGATTCAGTCACGTCAACGTGACCTCGTACTGACACGTGCACAATGGGGATCATCCTAACTAAGGAAGTGGAGGAACGGTTTGATCATTATGAGTACTTATTAGTTGTGCGGCCGTAGGCTGACTGAAATTGATTGTCCCATCCCGAAAAAAAAAAGTTTGAATAATCAAAACTGTCATTTGGAAACCTGTTTCCGTGAAAGAATTTGGTACACAAAAATTTCAGTTTGAGGCATCGAAGCATGGAACGAAATCCGGTAAGCAAATCTTAATTGGTTCAGTTTTATTGAGATTATGACTTCCAGTAAAAAATACGATTTCTAAAATTTTAAAACTCGACAAAAACTAAAGATGATTGAACTTTTTAGTAGACGTGCTACTAATTTTTTTTTTTGGTATCTTATTTTATGGCCGAATCATATTTTTTTTAACGACCTCTTCGCATTTTTGTGGCCTTCTCACTGAGTAATTAAATTAAGTTTCAAATTCACACTATCAGAATAAAATCGTTAAAGTATCTAAGGACAACAATACGTTCATTAATAGCCAAAGCACCAGTATATGGCACCACAGCAACTTGCATTTATCAAAGCAGAGTAGCATAGCTGTCTTTAGAATATTCAGTAAAATTTAATTGTGGTTCGTTAAAATAACGTAAAACGATCTGTAATAAGAAATTAAAGAATCTCATGTTTACAACTTTGATGGGTTCAACGATGGAAATCTGAGGGTACGATAAGGAACTAACTATTTAAGGGAAATCACAAAACCATTTAACATATACTTTATGCCACCAAGTTTCCTTGATTCGAAGTATATATCAGAACAAACGTTGGTGTCACCTCCCAACCGCGGTCACTTCAATTAACGGAACACCTTGCTGGAAATTTGAATGAATGCATTTGATACAGAAACCTGGTGGTAGCCATTTTTGTGCTGATAGAAGAAAAAAAACATTGAACTTCCAATTTTTAAGGTGGTGGTGGTGCTACAATAAACTAGCTTGAGCATAAGTGGACTGACATTAAGGAGTTTGGAAATACCAACTAGCCTTTGGTCCCTACTGACCAACCATATTCAATTCCCCCCCCCCCCCCACCTCTAACCTGATAGATTTCTACACCTGCCAGTGCCGCAGCTAGCCTTTTTCAAAGAGGGGTGCAAGAGTAAAATGTAGGGTCCCAAAAAGATTAACAATCTTGAGTTCAAGGTTGTGGCCTATTTTATAGTATATTTCATGTGAAAATTTGGGCCCCTGCTTTGAATTTAGGGCGCCCTTGCCTCCTGGGCCCGGGTTTCTCAGCCGTGAGGAATTTTGACTTGAGATAGGTATCGAAGGTTTTACGTTAGCGGTTCCTTCGGTGAAAAAGGAATTTTCATGACTGGCACGAGGTGGTGGAGGCTCAATGTCGAGTTCTAGCGGCGATCCGTTACCCAAGGGGTAACCACCGGTCCGAAGAACTGTAGTTAGCAAGGCGATAGATTGACCAAGAACCCGTTGATGTCGTGGGAGAAGGTCGCGCAGACTAAATCCGAAACCTGTAGACAAGCCTCCATTTTTGCTCGATTCCGGTTTGTCGGTGGACAGCTTATATAGAAAGCAATCAGGAATGATATTTTCGACGGTTTTAAGAAGCTCTAGTAGAGGGATCTCAGATGGATCCGGTTCCGCAGCAAAAGTATTGTTAAAATGGGTGTGACGAGACGGAAGGTCACTGGAGGCGACCGAAACTTTGTGAATGCTGGCAACGGAGACCGAGTCAGAGTCAGAGTCGTCCGAATCCAGTGGAGGAAGAGGCCGTGAGACCGGCCGAAAATTAGCGGGAACACTTTGAGAAAGACTGCACCAACTTGTATCAATCTCGGTTTCTTTACTTTGTCGCAACCCAGTGTTCGGTGTCACGAGATGGAGGGGGTGGTCGCTTGCGATTAAAGGAACGTGAAGCCAAATCCATGAGGGCATGCATAGTTTCTTTGGACAAACAGGTATCTTGTTGTGACTGAGCCTGTAGTCTGGATACCGAGGAGGCTCAAGATGACCGAAAGGTTGGTCCATGGGACCGTCAGAATGACGCAGAGCTCGCTTTGCAGCAGACCGACGAGCTTTAACCTGTAATTTGAGACGGCAGTAGCATTCTTCAGCAGCCAGCAAATCGTGCTGCAGATCTGGAAGAGTAACTGCATGCCGTGACTGTCCGCATTGTAGCGGAGAAGTAACGGTCGTATCTTGAGTGTGACCGACCGGCGTAGTGAAAACCGTAGGTACTGGTTCCCCACAGGAACCGTAGACCGCCGAGTCCTCGGTCCGGGGGACAGGCCTCCGAAAGTGTAGAGAAGACGGGTAAAGGTGGGTCAACCGAAGAGATATCGGGGACCGGGGCCGGAGGGGAACACCGGTCCACCGGTTCGTGAGGTGTGCACTTGGCTCGTGGCATAGTGACTGAAGCGAATATGAGAACAGCAGGTTCGACGGTGTCTGGGGCTAGAGAAGCAAAGATGGTAATATGGACGCCATCTTGGCTCGTATACCAAAGAGGCTGCACAGTAGGTAGCGATGCTGGCGGCACCTAGCGCTGGCGCTCAAAGTCTTTTATCTTTAGATGAAACAGCACTGAGAGAAGGAGAATGTTAAAAATCTGGTAATGCATATTCAAGGCATAGAAATTAGTTTTTACTATCTTAAAGAGTTTTACTATCGTTACAAGAAGTCGGGACAACGCTACGTTGAAGAAAACAAAAAACCGTTGTTTGAGGGTTAAATGGTTTGTGAATTTTCACAACAAATTTTTGGTTCCTTGTGGCCTTGTCTACCCATCGGCGGACTTGACTGTTAGTCCCTTTGGCTGGTGACTTCAACCTCAATCAACACTTTGTTGTTTCTTTTTAACGTAGCGTTGTCCCGACTCCTTGTGTGGAGAATGCTAGTCAGCGACAAGCGGAATATGGAATGAGGGTTGACACTTTTTCTTAATGTGCGGGATTCCGCTGTGTATTTCATATACTGAAGGTAAGTATTTAGCAGATAGTAAGAAATGATTCAATTCACTGACTGACTCAATTTCTTTAAAAGTCCACAAGCATTTTACTTTTCGTATACAAATGAGATGGAACGTACAGATGCATGGAGGCTTGGGCAGGACATCTTAACTTTGGCTAAAAGCAAAACCTAAATCTTTTTTGTCGCCAAGAGATAAAAGTTTTGGTTACACAGTAAAGTTAGCATTTAGGGTACCAGAGATATGGCACTAGAGAAGAGGAAACATCTCTCACAATGACGTCAAAATAATTTCTGTCTCTTACGAAGATCTTGCAGACAAAATAAAATGGAAGAATAGGGTTACCCACGGTATATGCCCTCCTCCAATACTTGGTTGTGTTATTTATTTGCACTTAACTTATAATAAAAATTTTCAGAATTATCTTGTTAAGGGTTACGTTAGGCATAAAACCCACCTATAAAGCCAGTAAAAAAAATTGGTTTACGGGTGAAGTTGTAAATTTAAGCACCAGGCAATCTGGCATTTTATTTGACATGTAAAGCCTAAAGTTTGAACAGTATATAAGTCAGTATATATGGTATATATGGTAACTGGAGAAAAAACATTAAAATGCCGGGTGCAACCGGCTGATTTTTGTTTGTACTGCCTAACAGAAAATATATCTTACCTGTAATTTTAGCATTCTGGTTCTCAAATGCTTTTTCCCTAGGGAAGAAAGTTATAGGCCTATGTCTGCCAGTTCGGTAATCCCAGTGCGCATGCGTCAATCGCACCCCTCCTACAAAAGCGACAAGGCGCGATCGTGCTTCATCTTTCGCTCCTCTCAATACGTCAAGGTGGTGATTCAAGAGGGAGGTAGAGTGGGTACAGGTAATGTATATTTTGGTTAGGCAATACAAACAAAAATCAGCCAGTTGCACCCAGCATTTTAATGTTTCTAGTTGCTGCCAAAAATATATATTACCTGTAATTTTAGCTTTACAGTAGACCTTGACTGACCTGCCGGTGGGTACCACTGACAAGTACCTCAGGTTTATGAACTGGTACCCCCAAAGTTATAACATCGTATAGTAGCAGACTAGATCAAAAGGTACAATGAAGTGGTAACTGCAGTGTGGTTAAGGGAGCTGGAGAACATGTCCGGCAATGACTATGAGTCCCAGACGGTGAAGCCCATCGCACCGAGTTGCCATCTCACGCACGTAATGGGATGTGAAGACAGAAGCAATTCTCCACAATGCCACTTCAAGGATTTCAGAGATTGGTGTGTTGCTGTGAAAGGCCCTGGACATAGAACTGGCTCCGAGTTTATGGGCCTTAAATCTGATGTTTTCTGCGCAGTTAATATCCAGATCTTCGTAGGCACTGACGATGACTGTCTTGATTTATGACGCGATCACATCCTGGTCGATGACATACCAAAATCTCTGGCGAAAGGGAGAAAAAGCTGAGTCCTGCCCTTTCACAATTCACTACTACCGGTCCATTGTATATAAAAGTATAAGGCGCACACAGGACAGAGGAGACATTCTGGTTCATCCCTAAGAATAGAGGTAAGCTCAGGGATGATGACTGGAGTGGAAGGTTCACAAGGCTTCTGGAACCTTTAGGAAAGAAGCAGTAAGAAGGGTCGACTGAAAAAGCCTGCACTTCACTGCATCGTAAACTGGAAGACTGCTTTCCGGGTTAGCAAGTTGATGGTTCAGTTACCTACAGGCTTGTAAGGGACTTTCATCAGGGAGTTCAAAACGATAGAGATTCCAGTCCGGAAAAATACAAGTTATGGGCCATTCGATTTTGAAGGACTTGATGAGAGATGAGATACGAAAGTCGTCGAGAAGAGCTGCTTTGCCTGCTGCTTTAAAGATAGAGGTAAGTGCCAACCGATAAACTAAGATGGTAGCACCATTGAGGCCCTCCTTAAACAGATCGTTGAAAAAATCAGAAGTTCGTGGAGAGGGAGTCGGCAGGATTAACTTTCCTTTGGTGACACCAATGAAACCATCGCCCCCAGTGACTGTCGTAGATTCTGTTGGTAGAGGCACGGTTGGCCTTGCTTGCGATACGGACAGCTTGCTCCTCAAGAATTCCTGCCTCCTGGATGAGTCGATAGTAACCACTCGTGTAGCCGCAGGGCGCCGGGGGCTATGTGGAACCGAGCTCCCTGATGTTGCGACAGAAAATCTAGTACACGTGGAAGATTTCGCGGATTATCGATGAGAAGTGCCAGTAGTTGAGGGAACCATGCTGCTGACGGCCAATCAAGGGGAATCAGCAAGAAGATGCGTTGAGACAACCCGACTTTTATCAGTACCTGCGGGAAAAGCCAAAATGGGAAAAAAAAGGTAGCCAAAAAGATTCCCCCACGACAGGGTGAGTGTGTCCACTGCTCAGGTATGGTTGTAGGGGACTGGGTTGACGAAACGGGGAAGCCTGGCATTGTGCCTTGTGGCAAACAGGTCTACTAGTGGGGTGCCCCACTTGGTGAACAGCGACTTGAAGACGGAATCCTTCAGAGTCCATTCTCCTGAGGGAAGTCTGTGGCGAGAGAGTGGATCTGCAATGACATTTCCATTAGCATGAATGTGCGGAGGCAGGATCGTTGTGCCCAGACTTATGCATAGCTGAAGTTGGTGGGATTTTGTCCGGCCCTCCTTTCGAAGGTAAGCGACTGGAGTGGTGTTGTCTGCCTGGACCTGTACTACCTTTCCTGAGACTAGGTCCCGAAAGTGGTGTAGGGTGTTGAAAACATCGCACATCGCACGCGGACGTTCGAGGACGTTGATGTGATCTTGGTCGTGGGTGGTACATAACCCGGAAACCTGGTGATGTGCGATGTTCCCCCCCCCCCCCAAATCCCTCCAGAGGCACTCATCAGAATGAGATCTGGCTGAGTATCGTGCAGAGGGACTGTCTGGGAGAGAACTACGGCCTCTGACCACCAAAGGAGTGTCGCTTGGAAAGGCCGAGTCTGTGGGACGACTGATGACGCTTGGACGAGGGGACCTTCTCCATAAGTCGATGCGAAAAATGATGAAACGGTTGAGTCATCCGCCGACCATAAAGAATTACAATCTAGTTTTCCTATGAGGAAATTGAGTTGTGGTAGAGTATGGTGGGAGGACTGGCGAAAGGAGCGTACCTTCGTAATAAGGTCTACGATCCTTTCTGGAGAAGGCATGACTGTTGCTGTTGCTAGGTCGAAAGGCCGCACCCAGAAAGACGAAAATCTGGCCCGGCGCAAGACGTGGCTTGGAGAGGTTGATGCTGCAGCCTAGCTGGGTGAGAAGGGACGTAGTGAAGTCTTGATTGTGGAGAATCATGGTGCGATCCTGATTCCGAAGGAGCTGGTCGTCTAAAGGGGCGCTTGTGAAGACCTGGTTTCGATGAAGTGCAGCCAAGGACTGGCTTGAGCAGAAGTGTGAAAATCCGAACAACAGTGTTAAGAATGAGAGGCAGACATTGGAATTCGTAAACCTTGTTGTTGTACATAAAATAAAAGAGGTGGTGAACCGAAGCGTGTAGTGGGACGTGAGGATACGCATCTTCGAGATCGATGGAAATGGTCTAGGTGCCAGGTTTTAGGGGCTGGTGGATCGACTAGAGTGTTTCCATTTTGAAATGAAAATTTCTTATCTTCAGGTTTAGAGGTTTTAAGTAGAAGACGAGCCTGTCTCCCCCGTCCTTTCTGGGCAAAGGAAGATTGAGCTGTAGAACCTGGGATGAAAGGGATGCAGAAATTCCTTTATGGCCCCTTTCGAAAGATCTTGTACTTCAAATGACAGACAACAGGATACGGAAGGAGCAAATTCCCAGGGTGGTGGAGTCACAAGGGTAGGTTTGCTGGTGAAAGACGGGTGAAAGCCGTGACTGATGATGTAAAGAAACTGCGGGCTGGTCGTTATCTGTCGTCAAGCTAGCAGGTAACAACGAAGGCGGCCGCCGACAGGAAAAGCTGAAAGATGGATGCCAAGGGCTGGTAGGAGGCTTTCGTTGGGCTCCTGGGGAGGAGTAACAACTGCATCGGTATCACTGTGGTTTGTGTTTCGTCCCTTTCCGCGACGAGATGATCAGTCCCGATAGAAATGGCTGTTATAAGATTGCTGGGTGTGATCATCGTAGGAGTAATCACATCGTAGTTGAAGCCAAATGTCTTATTGCCCTGTCGAAAGGGCTTCTGGGCCCTTGCGAAAGACTTGAATTGTTGTTTCGGTCTAGTATCCTTTGGCTTCTAGCTATGTCCAAATGTGAGTCAAGCTTCAGGATGAGCCCTTGAAAGAGCGTGTCGGACTCCTGTGTCGGTTGATTGTAAAGCGTGTCTTGTAGAATCATTGAGGTTCGGTGCTGAGTCGAAAGCAATGTCACGAAGAAGAAGAATCGAGTTGAAAAGAACCTTAGTGAACCAATTCGTGGTGCTTGAACACTTGGTTTATGAGGAAGGACAATTGCTGGATTCCAAGACCATTAACTTCAGATGACAGCATTTGGCATAGGGAGTTAGCGGCAGTGTTGGGGACGGACTGTGATGCAGCTCTTAGACCAAGTTGCAAAATCTTGTGTTTGTCTCGTAGGATAGTTGAGGGGACTGAAACTTTCTTCGGGATCATCAAGGCCGTCCTAAAGTCCAATTTCGCTTCAGCGGTTAAAAACTCCGACTGTGGAAACGTGTCCATCACCGAAAGGCCAAAAGAAACAAGCTTCTCAGGTGGGCCGAGGCGGAGGGAGGGGATCTCTGTCGAGTTTGAGAGGATCCCCTTTTCCAAGGAGGCCTCTGTTACGCAGGAGAGTCGTAAGAAAAGTAGTGGATTGGCCGAGCATAGAGCGACGTTGCATATCTGGTCCCAAGGCCAAAACCAAAGCCAGTGTAAAGTTCTGTTTTTGACAGGTTGCGAGTCCGGAGAAGATCGCTTGTACAAAAAGCAGTCTGGAATGATGTCTTCAACTGTTTTAAGAAGGTTAGACAGTGGGATACCAGAGGAATCCTCTTCTTCGTCGTAGCGAAATGAACATGGCGAGAGCCGTTAGTCCTGTTCGGAGCCCTGGTCCAGCATTACTTGTTCAAAGACGTTTTCATCTGTAAACTACCTGAAACAGAATGTTGAAGAGCAGCTGAACTTAGTTTTAGTGCCTGGGTTTGACTTCGGAAAATTTTTAAGTAAACGACAAGCGAAAGGACCGAAGTTGGGAGAGAGTGGAAGTGTCGCTTGGCTGCAGGTAATGCAGAATCAAGCTCGATATTGCTGTTGTCAACGAGAGGGCGCGGCGGACGCAAAGCCCGAAGTCGTGAAGGCGAGTCTCAGGGTGACGAAAGGCAGATATTAGGTCACACGATCCAGATGGGTACCGTCAATAGACCCACTGCTGTGATGACGCTTGGAAGAAAGCTGAATGCCAGACGGGGAGCGATGCTGCTTGCGAGGAGGTTCTCCTGATGTAGTAACGGTCACCTAATCCCGGGTGAAAGATGTAGTATGTGAGGAAGAGAAGCAGGTTGAGGTGACCACTGTTTATACACTAACGAACGAATGGTTCGATCCATGAGCAGGTGGACTTGATCCTTAGAAAAAGGCTCGCTAGCTGGAGTAGGAGGCTACGTGAGAGACGATCCTTGTAAACGGATAGAGGAATTGGACGACAGATCGAGGAACGAAAATGGGAGAGCAGGTGCTCAGTCGTTTCGTCGGGGCTTGACTTGATGCTTCAACTTGGGCTAAGTTTCTTTAACACGACGAAACTCCATCTGAAGCGCCCAGAGGTCTGGAGTAGAGGTCACAGTCTGGCCACATGGAACGGGAGACATAGAAGCAGTGTCACCCGTAGGGCCAGTAGAAACCGATGGAAGAATGGGCGACAAGTGCGGTGAGGAATCTGGAGGCGACAGATGAAGCAATGGCAAAAGATGGCAGGTCGCTGAAAAGCTTGATAATCCTGAAAGTGGAGACAAAAGGCCAACGACAGAGGGAAACGGCGATGGATTGGTCGGTGGGATAGCCTTTCGTGAGGAAGCTTTATCCTTCAAAGAACCCTTGGCCTAGTCATATCTGTCGCAGAAGGCTATAACGATCGTAGATTGGCGAAAGGCAGTGCGATAGGCAGGCGCCAAGGTAACGACGGTAGTGAGGGTTGGGGGCTGGGGACCGTAACACATCTACACGCTATGGAGGCTAAAGAAGAAAGATGAAGCACGTTCACATCTCGGTGCTTTTATAGGTGGGGTGGAATTGACACATGCGCATTTGGCACATGCGCATTTGGATCACCGAACTGGCAGGCATTGGCCTATAACTATCTTCTCTAGGGAAAAAGCATTTGAGATCAATGCTTCTGGGATCATTGCATTACAGGTAGCATTAAAAATACCATAGCGGTTTTTACTCTGAAAGCTCATATCGAAAAAATGTCAGTCCTGAATTTAACGCACAATTTCAGAATACAGGTATCTCACCAGATTCTTGCGAATTTTCAACAGACAGTATTCGTCCGTCTTCGTCAGGCACTAAGAGAATTTGTAGAGGTTGTAACTACATCGTTTTGGAGATCGTGATTCGAAACCGGTGCTTGGCGTGGCCCACTGCGTGCATCGGGCCTACTGGATGCTTCGGACTCACTGGATGCGATGGGCCTACTACATGCAGCAGATCCTCTCTCCCATCGGCTTGAGAGTCTCGCTGAAAAATCTTTTCTTAGTAGAAAGCTGATTCTCGGATTAGAAGCACCCTCTGTATTCATTAGAGTAGCTCCATTTTTTACATGGTGCTGAATGGCCAGGGACTCTAGTCCTCTTAAATGACGATCATATGGGACGTTGGATTTTAGCAGTGTTGACGTTTTGCTCCAGCCAATCTCATGCTTCGTCTCCATGTGATGGGATGCAATGCTGTTTCTTGTGTCTTTATTCTTCGTATCTGCCATGTGTTGTTTAACTCTCTTTCTAACTCCCACTCGCGTTTCTCCAATGTAAACAGCACTGCACTCATCACATGGGACTCTGTACACTCCTTCACGTGTATTTGGGATCTTGGACAAAACACTCTGGTCCTCCTCGCACCGGTAGGATCACGCAATGAGCAGCGAGAGAGAGAAGAGAGAAGAAATCCTAAAGCCAGTCAGGGTGGGTCTCACCCATCTCAAGGGAATTAGCGAGAAAGTGGCTAGAATGCTGAAAGAAAAAGGTTTTGAAACATTCCTGAAGAATGGTGGAAATATCAAAGACGAACTGCTGAAAAAACGGGTTAAAGTGAAGTGCGAGGAGGACCAGAGTGTTTTGTCCAAGATCCCAAATACACGTGAAGGAGTGTACAGAGTCCCATGTGATGAGTGCAGTGCTGTTTACATTGGAGAAACGTGAGTGGGAGTTAGAAAGAGAGTTAAACAACACATGGCAGATACGAAGAATAAAGACACAAGAAACAGCATTGCATCCCATCACATGGAGACGAAGCATGAGATTGGCTGGAGCAAAACGTCAACACTGCTGAAATCTAATGTCCCATATGATCGTCACTTAAGAGGACTAGAGTCCCTGGCCATTCAGCACCATGTAAAAAATGGAGCTACTCTAATGAATACACAGGGTGCTTCTAATCCGAGAATCAGCTTTCTACTAAGAAAAGATTTTTCAGCGAGACTCTCAAGCCGATGGGAGAGAGGACCTGCTGCATGTAGTAGGCCCATCGCATCCAGTGAGCCAGAAGCATCCAGTAGGCCCGACGCAAGCAGTGGGCCACGCCGAGCGCCGGTTTTGAATCACGATCTCCAAAATGATGTAGTTACAACCTCTACAAATTCTCTTAGTGCCTGACGAAGACGGACGAATACTGTCTGTTGAAAATTCGCAAGAATCTGGTGAGATTCCTGTATTCTGAAATTGCGTTAAATTCAGGACTGACATTTTTTCAGGTAGCATATATTTATGTAGAAAAAGATTTTAGCGGTTGGACCAAGATTCACATAAAATTGTTTGCCCATGATAATTTAGAGCACCCACGCGTGTTTGTGGACTTGTGTTTAACTTTGCTTAGCCTTGTAGAGCTATTCACTGTTAGCAACCAGGTGCTTGAATAATTCTTACCACAGATTTATTGGTGTTAGGACGAGTGAATGATATGCATCTTTCATGCAGGTTATTATAAACAGTAACGAAGTAACATAAAAAAGGAATGATTTGTTGCCAACCTTTTTGTAAATAAGAATTGTTAAAACTGATTTCAAAGACTTAGCGGATACGGTACTGATTATCAAATTTACCTTGGCGAGGTAACAAAAAATGCACTGTAAAAACACAGAAGTTTAAAAAAAAAACAGATTTTGTTTCTGTTTGCATGAGCCCCGTACAGTTGCATACAACTTACAAAATCAAAAATGTACAATATCATAAACACTATGACCTTTAAAACAGACCCCATGTTTGCAACCATTTTGACTTCTATCGTTTTATTTAAAACCCAGTAGCTGCAGCCACAACATACTAAAGGCTTGGCTGTGCCTAGACCTAAATTTAATTGTTAAAATTAAAAATGCTTTAAAGATGGGTGAAAACTCATAGTACACCCGAGTTGCATGCACCCCACTAACTGTGAGCAAGTTGGAATGTGAACCTCTAAATGATAAGACTAGACAAATCTGCATACTATGATGAGTAAATCTTACTCGGAGTCTTCTGTATCATGATGCCTGCCTTCGGTGACAGCTATTGTAGCTTCTTCTACTTGTAATCGGCTTGCAATCGTTTGATACATTTTGCTGTTTAAAATCTCTTCTGTGACGCCTTGCAACTCGAAGTCTGAATACAATTTCTGAAAGAAAAATTTCAGGTTTCTAACATGAACATAACCACACAAAAGTCAAGTCATGCTGGTAGTAGATTATAGTCATGAAGTAACATTAAGGTAACATTCCCACTCCTGGATTTAAGGGGCCATTCAAAACCATGTTATCACCAAGGAGGTGGGAAAAGGCATCCAAAGTGACTATGAAGGCATGTTCTAGCTTCACATACTTTTTCACACTTTTATTAAAGCTGATAAATTCTCATAATTTCTTTCATGATTGGTAAAGCACAACAGCACCTAAACAGATGGAATTATCTCAATTGTACATTTTATTATTTTAATTAAAAATCATCAATTTTTATCCGTTTTCATTTTAACAAGTGAAAATTCAATCATATATCCCCCTTTTTTAAGGCACACTTGACGTTTTTGTTTGTAATCCGTGTACCTTTTTTACAGCTATGGCGTCGCGCTACAAAGCTTTATGCATGCAGTCGATTGTTGCTGGCCACTTTGAAACAATTCAACTCAGCTCTGAAAGCCTCCATCTGCAAAATAAATACGTAATTCTATCGTTTTTAGTTGCCAATTACGAGGCCGCAGGCCTCGAAATTAACAGCGTAGCTTAGTTTGGTTTAAAAATATATGCGTTTAGCTGAAACACGGATTCTTTCATTTTACCGTTCAACAATCGACTTTGTAGCAAAGACATAACACGTAGACGAAGAATGAATCTGAACAAAAACGTCAAGTATGCCGTAAAAAAGGGGATATACGATTGAATTTTCACTTGTTAAAATAAACACGGATAAAAATTGATGATTTTTAATTGAAATAATAAAATGTACAATTGAGAAAATTCCATCTGGTTAGGTGCTGTTGTGCTTTACCAATATTTCTAATACTACCATGCAGGGTGGGGCAGAAAGGACGGAACACCCTTGGCAATCAAAGATGGTTAATGTTAGGATAATGAAACTTTGCATGGTATGTAGGCGAACGGCGAACCAACTAACCATGAATTGATCACTGACCTTGACGCATACTTTCAAGGTCATCGTGATGCTAACTTTTTAACTATGCTTCGTAGAACCCCAGTGTAAATTAGAAACTTGTAGACAGTGTCAAGGCATGGCCAATGCAAAAAACAGAACGAAATTTGGTATGTTAGTTTAGGAGTTACGGGCATTACAAGAATCATTCTGTTGTGCTGGCTGAGTGGCTCTCCTGCCAAACAGTTCTGTCAGACTCCTTCGTACACCATGCATTGTATTGGTAGGTAATGGTGTTGGCAGCATACGCAAATTGGCATAATTCATTAACCATGATCAGCTCTGAAACAAAATCAGAAATGTTAACCTGAGGGAGGAACAACATTAGTTTTATTTCTAGACGGCCACGGTGACTAAACTATGCCAACTTGCATAAGATGCTGTAGTTTGCAGCACCATTCTGTTTATACGTGTAATGTAGCAGGTTGTGTTGAGCTAGTGTCGAGTCATCAGTGTATCAGTTGCTGTTTGTTTCCAAGCATGCTTCATGTACTTTGAGGACCACTGGATTTAATTTTACACTCACTGTTTGGCAGGAAAGCCACTCGGTCAGCACAACAAAATGATGCTTGCAATTTTCGTAACTCCTAAACTAGCGTACCGAATTTCGTTCTGTTTTTTGCAATGGCCATGCCTTGCCAATGTCTACAAGTTTCTAATTTAAACTGGAGTTCTACGAAGTATAGTTAAAAGTTAGCATAACGATGACCTTGACTTGAAAATACCCCAGAATCTAAGACTCAGAGAACCGAGCGTCATCCTGAAGCAGGGACTGTCCTGTGGAAAGGTTTTTGGCTGACCGGGGCACGGTTCCCGGTGAAAAGGGACCAGGAACCAAATGGAAGGCCAGAGGCAATGGTGAGGTTAACAACAGCGTAGGAGAGGATAACAGTCTAGTTCTGGGTCTGAGGAATGAGATTAATACATAAGAGAAACGACAAAACCACAAGTAGGGTGGGTCTGAGACGAGGATGATGGTAGGCGGTAACCGTGACATGGTAACCGAGAAGCTGGATACTGTTGAGATGATGCTGGTCATCCATCTCCAATTCTCCATGAAAGATGGGGTAACCGTGAAGAAAAGAGAAGTCAGAACATGTGTCGTTCTCCGCCACGTTTTTTATGGGTGTAGTTAGAGCATCCTTTGAAATGCGCAATGTAGAACTTGGAGGGACGAATAGTAGACTGTGGTGAGTCCCCGTTTTTTTTTTGCAATGATACAGAAGGAAACATAGCTGGAGCATAACGAGTTGCGAGAGAGTTGTAGAGAAACTAGAATTGTAGCAGGTCGTTTTAAACAAAGACCGTAGTCGGAAAAACTTGTCAAAGGTTAGTACAGAAGAAATGCCGGTGTCCGATGGTCAAGGATCCAAAAGAGAAAGAAGATGCGACCGTGGTAAGAGACCGGTTCCTCAACGTAGTGGATGTACACCTTTATGTAGAAAATGCCGATTTTCAGGAAAGACATAGCAGCGGAAGCGGCGGACCAGGCGTCTATGAGAGGGCCTGTCTTGGGAACATATTGTGGACCGTACCCGGTGGTACCGTCGCAGAACTCGCGAGCGGAACCGTGAGTGCTTGTATTGCCGATAAGAGTGGAGAACTTGTTGAAACTGCTGGAATTGGTGACTACGGGGAACCGGAGATCGGTGGGTGACTGCATGGCAAGTCTTGAGGTGGTACCGCAGGACTAAGCTTACTTGTCTGGCTGCTAGAAGAGGTGGTACCACGGGGCGACCGTCGTCTGGAAGTGTAACTGCGTAGGGGGTGTCGAGACCTGGAGATAGAAGCATGGTGCACCCTCTACGTGGGTAATGAGTCAATCGGAGACATCTATTTAAATTTGTACGTTGACAAGAAACCAGAGGCCTGGAAGATGTCTTTTGTCGTTGTGAAGGCGGGCAATTTCAGCTGCTAGCATGGAGGTCGATTCTTGAAGGAACCTAATAGCAGTTTCTTGTTCTTGGTTGGTGGTTCGTAAGGTGTGAAAGTCGGACACCTCAGCTCAAAGAGTCAGCAGTTCAAGCGTGTCAGCATGGTATTGGGCCAGGTGAATCAGAAATTTTTCGGGCGACCGCTAACAATGATGCTACAATTAAGTCAAATTGGGCGAGTACCGTTGGTCCAAGGGGAATGCCTCGGAGAGTGTAGCGTGAATAGTGTTGGCCGAGGGGAACGCTAACCCGTACGCTTCAGGGAGCCCGACCGGGACTGTAGATGCAGAAGCAGGCACAGGCTGAGATCGTGGAACCGAAGGCACCAAGACAGGAGGTATTGGGAGTGGTGCATGCTGCGATACCCGTCTTGGTACCGGCAAGGTGGGGAACTAGCACTGACGAGTGAGCAGGTGGAACTGGTGGTGTCGTTGGCAACGTTGAGCGAGGGAACGCTGTTGGAGGGACCGCAGGTGTTGTAGGGGAGGTCACTCTGTTGAATGGTCGCGAGTTGAAAATTGAAGAGCTAGCGAGTGGAAACCGAGTGCAAGAAAAAGTGGCCAGGGTTCTGGACGAGACGGGAGTCATGATGTTTGTAATGGAAGGATCGTTCTTCGTTCGAATGTTGGGAGTTGATTTTGACTTCTAAGTTGAAGATGTCAATGCCGGTAGAACCGTGGGGACCGTCGGTGTCGTCTTTCGAGGGGGTTCGTGGCGCAGTTGGGGGCTGGTCAGTGGTCAAAGCAATACGCCGCCTTTTACGCCACCAGGCTGTTGTAACCGTAAAGCTTGAGTGATCGAGGGAATCCTGACGAGTGGAACAGTGACCCGAAAAGGAAAAAGGGAAGAGGTTGGGCCCGGGTCCCAATCGCGAATCTTGGTTGCCAGAGAAGAAAAAAAAACGATAACAAGCTTAAAATTAGTTTTTACTATCCTAAAATACTTACCTTCAGTATGTGCTTAACCCTTTGAATGCTAAACCCGAGAAAATCTCGGGCCAAACACAAGCACAGGTTGAAGTATTAAAAACAGAGTCCTTACTACGCGCGAGATGGCCAACAATGCAGGAATGACAACAATACTAGGTTCCCTTAACAAGCCGACTCTAAGAGACAGCCGTGGCCGAGTTGGTAGAGGCGTGTGCCTCACGTTTAAGAGCTCCTTCAGGTTGCTAGTTCGAGCCCCGTCCGGGTTACCCCTACTTTTTTGGAGATATAAAAAAAACGCAGTTCTCAAAGGGTTAAATCACTTTGATTTGGCTATTTAATGCCCGATGCAGTTTAAAACTCACCCCGTTTTAAATCTCCATGAGATTAGTTTAGCTAATCCTCCCTAGGGTCACTAGTGGCGCTTCCCTTATATTCTGGGTTTAGTACCTTGGTTATCACTTCACTTCGACCGTTGTAACACACGGTTAGCAGCGGGTTCGTGAAGCGGGGAGGATGGGTGGGTTCTACTGAAGGTAAGTATTTTAGGATAGTAAAAACTAATTTTAAGCTTGTTAAAATTTTCGTTTCTTACTATCTGCAAAATACTAACCTTCAGTATGTGCTGACTTTGTCGTATTGGTAGGAGGGAAAGCACGATACCGCTAAACTTGGAGATTTCCACCTCATTCAATGTAGCACACCGACATCAACACAGTTAACGAGAGTGTAGACAAAATTCCCACTCCTTTAAACCTGCAGGCGTTTACTGCTCTCGAAATTTACCACATTCTGTAAACAGGTTGCTTTGCGTCGTCGTTGCAGAAGCTCTGCTCACCGACATGCATACGCACTATGCGATAGGGTATTCTGTTGTACCCAGTTTACGAGCTGTGCCAATTTGATAGAGTGTCAACTTCCAACCAAACATGAAATCCTCCACAACCACAACATCCTTGCACTGTCTATGACTGACCACTCTCCATTGCGCAGAAGTCATTACGTTGACATTCCCCATTTTCCACCGTGTACAAGGTTTGTCACTGGAAATGAGAGTTCTTCCGTGTGGCAGTACCAGTCACAGTTAAAAACTCGTGCTGGAGGATGTCCATTGAAAACGAGATTGCGTGTTACGTGGATAAGACCACAGTCCTAGGTCTTCAAGACTTGGTAGACCCACTTCCCCAGGTTGACAGAGGCATGGGGACTAGAAGTGTGACTAGGCATGGGGACTAGTGTTTAGCCCATCCCTCCAGAAAAATAATTGGACCTGAAGTGTTCATTGACCTGGGTCTAGGCAGAACTTTGGGTCACTGATTCATCAATTTGGATTCCACTGGGAATGTGAAATCACACCCGGACAACCCTTTGAGACAGTGACAGGCCTTTGAGACTCATTATCTTTCCTGGACAATTTAGCTAGACTACTGTGTTTTCTTGCTAAAGCAAGACCCACTAGGAAGACTGACTATAGAAAAAGCGCAAGCTTGAAGCTTTGCAAATGAGCTCATTGGGAGTGCTGACAGGTCCATTAAGACGAAGGGGAAAAAAGATCAATCCCTTGACCTAGTATTATCCAAGTTCAGCATCAGAAGAGATATGATTTTGGTTATGGAAAGACTGTAATAACAGCAAAATTATAGGCTTTAATTGAGGTGTAGAAAACCTCTCAATCAATTTGAAAAAGATTACTAACACACTGGACAAAGACAAGAACGAAATGCTATTCCCTTTACCGTAGAAACCAAGATTTCCTTCACTTTTTTCAAAGTTTAGTCCCATTGGCAGAGAAATTGCTTGCCCGTCTCCCTGTCGAAGACCATCATCTTGGAGGCCAGTTGCCAAAACTTTCACCGTGAGGATGAAGCGTTTCAGTTCAAGGGTGGGTCATCGTACCAAAGTGACATGCAAGATGTACCCAGACACTGGAAGGGGAACTAAACAGAAAAGATTCCGTGAAACTCGAAGAGATTCCTACCTTCCAACATACACACACTTTTACACATCATAAAACTTAACCCTTTACTTCGCCGATGTTTACAAGAACTTTCATCCCCATTTTCTCGTGAAAATTACCAGTTTCAAATTATGTTGTCGGTCCTTAATGAACCATAGCACGTATTTTTTTTTTAATTCTAAAATATCAAGGCTGCTTCAATACCATGCCTTCAAAAATATAACCTAACTGCTGAATGATAAAGTTTCAGTAATTTGACGTGCAAGATACCAAACGCGTAAAAATGCGTACGGGTGAGATTAATGGAGAAGCGTATAAAAGCGTATCTGTGAAGGAAAGGGTTAATTTCAGAAAATTTCCCACCTTAACTTGCTGGTGCCTTCTTCTTTATGATCTCTTCACTGGTTTACAGTAAGAGTGTTACAACTTCACTGTGCCAGATTATCTGTATCACTCTGAAGTACCACACAATTGTGCAAATGTGTAGCCATCCCATTTATATCACTTGCACTTGGCGAAGCTCCTTACAGTGTCGCTTTCTCCTGTGTGTGGGTTCTCTTTAACAACAACTTTTCTCTTCATACTTATTAAACTCATCACTGTGCAGCTCTCTTTCACTGAGAGTCATTAGTAAAAGGCAGAATTAAATAAATGTCCGATTCAACTGCCTAGAGAAAAATGTTTTCGTGACGTCCTTTCACCTCTCGACGCACTGACATCGCGCAGATAGTGGGAGATGAATGTATTGTGTTGTTCCATGAACACGCAGCCACATCATCATCTAGTGGTGTTTCCGGACGTGACGTGCAGAGAAGCACAATTCCAATGTCACACTTCTTATAGTTAGGGGAGTGGGAGCGAATGTCGTGGGACCCGAATAGATTCCCTGCTCATTCATTAACACGAAAGATGGAAGAGGGGGCCCAAGGCGCCCTCTCTGTTTCAACAAGACCTTTATTCCGTAATATCATCCTGACTGACGAAGTCCCCACCTAGACCTACCTTTCCATGTCGTTGAAAAAGGTCAGTGTTTGCATCGACAGGAAGCCTTTCCGTAGCGTACTTCTAGAACACTTGACTCTCCTTGAAAGGGCCAGATGTTCCACATTGCCCCTTATCTAGCGTCACCAACTGATGCGGCGAGCAAACCACTCAAGGTTCACCGTGAGCGGGGAGGCAGATATGAGGCAGCAACGGGATTTAAGGCATTACGAAACGTGGTAGGAAGAAGGGCAACAGAACGTTCAGCACCTCGTTGCGACGAAACTAGTTGTAGACGAACAAGTATGTTCAGGCAAATTACAGTGCTAAAAACATTTCACAACACGGGACACAAAAAACCGTTCCCCTTCCACAATTCCGTATCACCGAAAGGTGTTCTGTTTTACGGAAGGAAGTCACACAGTGAAGGCGTTACCGTTGGCCGGAAGAGTTCGATCTACTGAAAGAGGTGAACAGAATGTCGCCAAACCATAAAACAACAGCTCCCCCCGACCCCCCCCCCCCCCCCCCCCCGGCGCCCCCACGAGAAGGCTGATGCATCCCCTTATTGAAACTAGAGATGAAAGGGAAAAGGGCTCGTGGCAAATCGCCCATCCGTCGAAAAATCGTAACTACGCTTCCATTGAAAGAGAATGGTAGGGCTTGAACGGAGGACCCACGTAGGGACCTAACACCCGATAACGTCCTTTCAAACTGAAGCACCTTAACCCTCGTTATGCTAGGGCGTCCTACCTACACCACATAAGTAGGCAAAAGGTGGGAGACGGACAAATTTTCGCCCGAAAATTCTAGAGGATGGTGAAGGTGTGATTAAGCCTCAGGAACATTCGGAACATTCCTTTGTACTATCCTTCACCAACCGAAGGTGGGAAGGAGATTGGGTGACGTAAATATTCTATCCACCTAAAGTGCGCCTGACGACAATGGCGTCTACGTTTAAGCGAACCCAGTTCCAATTTTCATTCCGAAGAATGAGGTCAAGAAACAGGAATAATCGTGATAATATTTATCGCTGTCAAGGAACCATGATACGTTTAGAAAACCTCTGGGAAGAACCAGATTCATTTACACACTTGTAGACGAGTGAGTTACTCTAATTAACATTGTGGCCCTACACACCCTGAAAGGACATCCCTTCACATAAAAGTCAATGTCCCACGGGGTATGGCGTGTGCAGCATTGCAAAACAAGGATGAATATCCGACTGAAGCCATGATGGGAAGCTAGCGGAGACTAAGTTCCAAGTAGGACTTGAAGGACGAGTGCCGCGAAAAACGCGTGTCGTAAAGTAGAGAGAGACAGTGGTTAGGGATGGCGCCCGAGTCTGACATCATACCACTGTTTTTCATACATAGTGTGAAAGTTCACAGAATTCGAGAAATCCTTCAGAAGCAGCCAGGAATCGCCCTTGAAAAGGGTAGATAAAACCTTCATAACGAACGCATGAGTTTCCATCTGAAGCGGTTCGTTGCACAAGAACGGCCTTCAAAAATCCAAAGTTCCAGTCAACCCTTTCATCATGAACTTTCATTCATCTAAAATCACTATAACTGCCATTACTATGAACTCCATTTTCATTGACAAATTTCTCAATTTTCTCCATTTTCGTGCACAAGAACCTAATTCTAACCTGCAAAAACAGGCCTGGCCATCGCGGGAGTTGTGCGGACCAGCTCATGGCTGGATTTACCACATCAGAGTGAAAGAGTGGCAATGTCCACTAGCTCAGCCGTGGGACATGGGGGGGGGGGGGGGGGGAGAAAATTTCACGGTGGCATGATAACCTGCGTCAAAAATCTAACGATGGGATTAAAAAACGAGAAGTCATGAGATTGACATTGTGCATACCTGTGCATGGAAATGCAGGATGCAGTTGAAAAATTTTATTCAGGCCTCGTTTGTCATTGTCAGAACTTTCGGAGGGTGAAAAATATGTATGCAACTCTGAACGTCAACAGGATAGGGAAAATCATATGAAAATCCGTAATTCAAGTGATGTCGAATAATTTGTGGCAATGTTTTGAGACTCAAACGTGACCCATAAAATCCTTGGTAACGTTGAGTTAGTACCTTAGACAGCAGTTCACAATCTTTCTAAAGTTGAAATAACGATTTATCCAACTCATAGGGTCTTTAATTACTTCCTTTAATAGTTCCTTGCGACCTTGCCACAGTCTGAGGGTTTTTAAGTAGAGTTTGAGCATCTAGATGCATGCCGCCTTAAATTCTCTTTAGTTGCAACAGATCCCGCTCTTACTCTTAGGCTGCGGCTCAAGCGTCTCCGTTTGCCCAAAGATTATTCAGTTTGACCCCTTGCTATCCACATTACATTACATATTTGTTAATTTACTGCGTTTGTTTTATTACGGTCATCACCACATTGATGTAACAACATTCATGAAACATTGAGCAATTCCACATATTTCTTTTAATTTTCGTTAAAATACAGCGAAAAGAGACAGCTGAATGCAGAAAGGTTAACAGGAGAAGTGATTTCAGCCCTGTGCTCTTTAATTTCCATCCATACCGTGGAAGAAATGGCGTTTGGGCGTAAGAGCGTGTTGATTTCCGCCCGGTGCTCTTTGATTTTTCGCCTACAGTATTCAGTAAAAGAGAGAAACTGCAATTTTGGCATATTGATTTTCGCCCAGTGCTCTCAAAAACGCCATCAAGATAGCCAACACAAGAGGTACTTACCTGTCGAAGAAGTGTCAGTTTTCCGTTCGACCTGACGTGGTCAGAAAACCATGTGGAAGGACCTAAATCAACGTATGCACTTTGGGCTGTGCGTCGTCGATTATTTTGGTGAGCTAATGTCGCATTTAATTGCCTTCCTGTTGCAATAATTCAGCTCCATCTCTTAGGCTGCGGCCCGATCGTGTCCGTTTGCCTAGAGACTTCCACCAATTCTTGATCTTTTAGGATTATTAGGCCCTTATTTGCTTTGCCGCAGATTGACAATCGTGTCCTATCGGCAAGCAGAAATAATTCCCTCACGACGTCGTGTCATCATTTGTAGTTCCGATCATGCAAAATTGCACCCAACTCCAATGGAGTCTCCGAACGGATGTATAGGGGAGGGAATTATTGACACTTCATCCAACAACCTCTAATTTTACTATTTAATCTTGCACTAAAACGTAAATAAAAATAACGATCGCATAATACAGCAACGTTACCACATGCATGACGTTCCAACCAAGGACGCTAGGCTCAAGCAACCAACATGCAGCGTAAAGAAAGGAACGTACAAATTAAATCAAAATCTTCAGTTTTATTAATCAACCAAATTAAGTTGAAATGGGGATTACTAAAGACAGCAAAGATTTTTGCGCTATCGAAACGGCGAGCAACATGCAAGCAGTCAAACACGTCAGTGCGAATTACGCAATACGCCGTGCGTACGCCAGCGGAAGTTCAAATGCATACAAGGATACGTGCAAGTTTTTAATGAATAATAAAACTTCCTAAGTATAAGAATTCAAGAAAGAAGTAGCAGAATGACGTCCGAGAACGAAAATTAAAGTGATCCACACAAAATCAACAAGAAGGACGATTTAAAAGATCGTACAAACTCTTAGGCCTAACGCAATCAGGTTAGTTAAGGCATGACAAACTTCAAAAAATACTTCTCATCCGATAAAATGTGTCTTCCAGCGTGTCTTCGGACATCCACAAATTAGATTCACTGCAATTTCCGCACGCAAGGTGAAAGTTCTATGGGGTCTTTTTGCAAGCGCAAAACGGAAAACGTTGCCTATGGCCACGATTCCACAGAGCTTTAAAGTAACCGCCATCTTGGTGGCGTTTTGGGCGTTTTCTTGGCGTATTTCGCCAAACAAATAGCAAACAGAGCATCCGTGTGTCCCACACGGATGCCCGAAGTGAAGTGATAACCAGGGTACTAAACCCAGAATAAAAGGGAAGGGTCATTCCACATGAAATCAACACAGCCATATTTTTTACTGTCACCAAAACTGATGAAATTTGGCATACTCACTGGACGTCTTAAGACATAATTTTCCCAGTAGGTTTTAGGTCTGTAACTTAATTATTTTAGGAGTTACAGGACTTTAAAATTTTAAGTTTTACGCAAATTTTCAAGTGCAGCGGTAGATTGAAAAGGCCATAACTTCTGTCCTAATTAACCTAGCGAGCTGAGTTTGGTGTCATTTTACAGCTCTTTTAAAGCTCTTTCAGCTGATATGAAACACTATGTGTTATGGCGCGTACAAGTAGTTACGATCATAAATTGTAATCTTTGACATTGTGTAAAAAATAAAAGGATAAATTTACATTTTTGAAATTTTTTTGTTGTGTGCCCCAATATGTCTTCTAATGATCCAAAAAGTTTCAAGTTGGCAACATGTAGGTTAGGTGCAATTTATTTTACAAGCCGGCGCGCCACCAAATTACACTAAATCGACAAACATTTTCAAGTTAACAGTACAATTTAGGGGATACAAGTGTTGACATTTAACAAAATTACTCCAATAACTATTTCTGTGTGGAGATGATTGTGCACACTTTTTTACGGCACAGCACCTGAATATAAGAAAGAAAGTGTTTAATTTGGCTGTTTCTAATTCACTTTCATGGTTACAAGACGTAAATGCGTCCTGTGGCTGTACTCGGATCAACTAGAGTTAAAACAGTTTCAGCACTTAATTTAGAATATCTTTAGATGGCCAGTAAGTAAAAGATGGATTTGGTCTTGCTGGATGAAGAACACTAGCAGTGACTTCTTCATTAACTGTCAAAACACATGCCAACTACCATTTGCGGTCATACGGACAAGTAAGAAATCCACGAACTTGGTTTGATTCCAGCATATTTTCTTGACTACTCCACGATCCCAACCTTGGTCTTGGAAGAATTACAAAGCTTTCTGGTACTGACCTTATTAGTCGGTAGCCTAGTGGG
Source organism: Lithobius niger (assembly GCA_023313725.1). Classification (NCBI taxonomy): domain Eukaryota; kingdom Metazoa; phylum Arthropoda; class Chilopoda; order Lithobiomorpha; family Lithobiidae; genus Lithobius; species Lithobius niger. Next base: position 70,132 of record JAHWFP010013681.1, read on the forward strand.
GTATGCAATGCAATATCAGAGTTCCTGGAGTTGTTCGAGTGTGAGCAAACCTCTCTGCAAGAAAGCTGTTCTTTGTGAATATACTCCGCCATGTAGTGCTATACTGAAAATTAACTGATGGTATGTCCACTACTGCCCACTAATACCGCTGCCTTGGTGTCATGACTTGTTGGTTATAAGGTCTTTGGAGGCTTGCTCTTGCTGCTTTAAATCAGTACCGTGTACACCATCACAACCTCCTATTCCATGGGAGTTAGCAGAAAGTAACACTCTGCCTCTCATCAAAATCCTATTTATAGTGACATAGCCTACATTGATAAAGTTTCTTCTGTTTTTATGCTGTGCAGCAGTTCCACCGGAATTATAGTATATTTCGGATACATTTGCAAAGTTGTTCTTAAGAACACTAGTATAAATGCACAGCAACTGTGTTATGATGTGAACAATCAGATATTACCACAAAACAAAAGAAACTTTGTCAGTGACAATGTATGTCACAATAAATTGATTTTGATGTAGAGGTAAAGCGGCACTTTTCCACCAACTCCCATGGAAAAGGGGCTTGTGATGGTGTAGGTAGTACTGTTTTAAAGCAGCATGAGGAAATTTTCAAAAACCTTATAACCTACAAATCATGACACTAAAGCAGATTTATCAGTGGACAGCACAGAATATCCCATCAGTTAACTTTCAGTATAGCCCTTTGAAGGAGTACATTCACGAGGAACAACTTCTTGCAGAAAGGTTTGCTCACACTTGAATAATCCAGGAACTCAGAAATTGCTTTGCATTACCCCAGTATCGACTAATAAGGTCGCGTACCAGAAGGATTTGGAATTTTTCCGAGACCAAGATAGTGATTACGTGTACTGTGTAGTCAAGAAAATTTTCTGGAATTATCCAAATTCGTGGATTTGTCGCTTGTGTGTACAACGGTGGTGGTTGGCATGTGTTCTGATAGACAATGAAGAAGTCATAGTTAGTTTCCTTCATCCAGCGGGACCAAATCCATCTTTTATTTATCCACCACACAAAGATATTCTGATAATAAGTGCTCAAACTTACAACTAGATGATCAGAGTAAAGAACGTGTTTACGTGTGTTAAGTAACAACAACGGTGAAGTACAACGGTCAAATTACACCACTTTCATAAATTCAGATGCTACGCCATAAAGTTAATAAAAACAAGAACTGAGTTTGCACACAGTACTAGTAGTTAACGGAATAATTAATGAAACTTCAACACTTGCATACCCTAGATTGTACTGTTAACTTAAAAATTTTGTTTGTTGATTTAGTATAATTTGGTGGCGCGCCTACTTATAAAATAAATTGCACCTACCCTATATATTGCTGTCCCAACTTGAAACTTTTTGGGTCATTAGAAGACATATTGGGGGACACAATAACAAAATTTCAAAAATTTAAATTTTTCCTTTTATTTTTTACACAATGTCAAAAGATTACAATTTATGATCTTCACTACTTGTATGCGCCATAACGCAAAGTGTTGCATATCAGCTGAAAGAGCTTTAAAGTGACACCAAATTGAGCTCTCTATGTCAATTAGGACAGAAGTTATGGCCGTTTCAATCTACCGCTGCACTTAAAAATTTGCGTAAAACTTAAAATTTTAAAATCCTGTAACTCAAAAAATAATTAAGTTACAGACCTAAAACCTACTGGGAAAAATATTTCTTAGGATGTCTAATAAGCATGCCAAATTTCATCAGTTTTGGTGAGGGTCAAGAAAATAATCAAGCCTTACTGTGTTGATTTCAGGCGGAATGACCCAAATACCCAAATCAAAGTGATTTAAGCACATACTGAAAGGTTAGTATTTTGCAGATAGTAAGAAAGAGATGATGGACCGATGCACAGGCATCCATGCACTGGACACATACAAGAAGACAGGCGAACAGTATGCTGTAGTCCATGGAAAGTCTTGGTTTACAAAGAGACATGGGGCGAGCTCAGGTGATGGGGCCCAGTTCCTGGGCCGCAGATGTCGGGCGCATGGGTGGGTATTGTATTGGTGTAACAACCGATGAAAAAATAGCAGCTTCTTCAGGAGATCAGGTTCGCGGTTCATCAAAAGCCCCGGTCCCGAGCATTTGAGCCCGGTTCCTTAGTTCCGGACGACTTGACGTGCGGTGTACATCCGTAGTAGGAAAGTGACATAAACAGAGGCATCGTCAAGAAGGTAGGTGAACCGTGATTGTGGTTCACTGAAGGCTTCAGGCCGGACTTTGGGGCCCGGCCCTGGTTGCTAATGCCAAGTAGAACCAAAAATTCGGGACCAGGTGGATTTGACCAAACGCCCAAACAACAGTCCTCTCCAGGGGGCAATGTGGTGAGAGCTGATGTAACCGGTGGCTTCCTTTAAGAATTAGAAATAGAAGTGGTTTGCAGGTTGTGATCTACAAGAAGGGTCCAGGCCGGACGATGGGGCCCGGTCCCGACCCACGACGTCAAAGCAAAGTAGAACCGAGAATTCTGGTTGTATTTTTTTTTAAGAAAGGGGAACTGGGCCAGAGCCTAACCGATGATCCTCGTCGGGAACCGATGTACCGATAGCTGATGGAAACAGTGTCATCAAGAAGGGAAGCGGACAACAGATGTGGCCCATAAAAAGCATTGGGCCGGGTTAACCAACGGTCGTCTTCGGGAACCGACTTACCCGTAGTTAAAGGAAACAGCAGTGTCTTCAAGAAGGTCGGCGGACAGCATATGCAGTCCACAAAAGGCAACACGCCGGGCGTTGAGTCGTTGAGTCCTGGTCCGCAGGAGTACATAACCTAAAATCGTTTCAAGGGGGGCTGGGCTGCCAAAGCCCAACCGACGTCAAGATGGTTCACAAGCTTGTAGATAAGGCAGAGGAAGAGCACATGAAAGCAACCACACGCGGTGGTGCCCTAAGAAGAATGGTGCCCTAAGAAGAAAATATGACGAATGCTCTGACCCGAGCACTTATATACTGAGGATTGCGCTGGCACATGCACAAAGAAGGGGAGCTGCGAGCACGGCAGGAATGCCAACTTTTCGCTAGGGACTGAGCCTCAAAACAGGGAGAATTGCTAATAATAAAATACAGGTACTGTTAATTTTCATCGGCATATAAAAATCATCACATACTCTATTTTTTTTTAATGAAAATCACTATCAGGACAGCATTTATTCTCATTTCCAGAAATACTAAGCTACGTATTGGCTTAAGCTGGAAAATGAGCGATTCATTTTTCACATGGTTATAATACATAAAACTATCTTTTACTTATTATACTCATGTGAAAAAAAAGAATCAAACTAATCATGAATTACCATGGGAAGATACAAACCAAATCATTGGCTTCTGCCTCTACTACGAGTGACCAACCTCACATATATCTACATTTTGGGAGTCAGGATGGCTCAATGGCTACCGCGACTGTGTCATATGCTGAAGGTCGTGGTTTCAGCCTTGGCCTCAGCCCAGCCACGTACTCATGCTCGTGCTCATGTCGATTATAGCATGTAAAAGATCCTTGGTATTTCCTAGAAAAGTTGTCCCTCTCCATCCCAAGATTTTTTCTCCCCCTATCGTAACAGAACTAGAACATAATTTTGTAGCAGTCATAGTAAGTAGGCTACTATAAACGTTCGGGTTAAAGCCCTTCTTTGGAAAACTTTCAAGCTACGGAATAAGAGCTCCATATGGAGGGCGAAACAGCTAATGTTAAAATGACAAGGGCGAAAAGAATATGGTTTGGTGATGTAGATTTTTGTATAGGCAATAAAAACTAAAATCAACCAGGTGCAGGCCCATCAGATGATAAGATATTTATTGTCGATAGTCGGCAAAGGGAAACGGGAAGGGATGAGCTGATCATCCGCTAACACCTGCCCCCAAAAGAGAAAAACAAAGACAAGAACAAAATACTATAAACAAAAGCTAAGCACATTGTGCAGGGTCAATTTGGGTTCAAGATTACACAATAATAAGAATATAGGATTTCACTAAAAAAAACCATCTAAAAAATTTGGTTAAGTCAACCTTTTCAGCCCGGCCCTAAAATGTTTTAGGCTTGACGACCCCACAAACTTGGATGGCAGGTCGTTCCATGGTTTTACAACTCGATTAGTATCAGGTGTTTTACCTGAAGGGGAGGGCGGCTACTAACGGCAACGTGGTGCCAGACCGGGACGCCCGGCCGTTTACGCATCCAAGGTCGTGTACATTTTGGTAACCTTAAGTCCCTGCAGAGCGTGGTTCGTTACGAACGGCCTCTCACGACCACTTATAGGCCTACTAGATCTTGTGGCTGAAGCTAAATTAAAGGGACTTGCGACTGAGCTACCAACCATGCACACGTGGAAGATTAGAGGTCTAGGATCTTTTTTAGAAATCGCTGTATAGCCTATGATGACTTATTTTTGGGTAAGTGTTTTGAAGCAAAAAGTACATGGGCAGTATAGCATCCAATTCTTCTTTATTCATTGCACGTCATGCGGGGAGAAAAACTATACAGTCAAGAACACAGTCCTATGGCTCGGTTGGGTTGTTACGTGGTTGTTCTAGTCTGGCCGAGTTGTAACTTATAAAGAATTGGTTACCCCTCTCCTAGGTACAACATTACGTCGGGCTACTAAACTCCGGGCTTACTGGCGAATTCCCGGCTATCTTTGGCGCAGAATAGTCCGACGATTCCCAAGGGCAGCAATAAATCGATGGTGCTAAGGGAGGAAGAGTATCGTTGACGGATAACTTCTATTCATTTAATTCATTTATCCCAGTCATCAATCAAAATGGCGGATGCCGGCTCCATTTTGGTTCAACTCGGAACAACGAGGAATAGTGATGGTCGTTACTTTTGACCAGCGAAACTCAACCGTCACTCGACCAAGATGGGAACACAATAGACAAGAATGTAAAAAACAACTAAACAGTGAGGGCAAGCAACAGTACTGTGTTCTGACTGACAGTGTTAGGAAGGGTTTACAACTCTTTAGCAATAATGCTAAGCTTCACCAGTTTTGTCACAGACTCAATACAAGGGGTAAATTGCTTAGCTAAGTATACAATACGGAGGCGTATTACAAACGTACCAATGTGAGTGCATTGTTTAAACAAGTAGTTATTGAATTTTAAGCACTCAAAGCTGACATTAAGGAGTACAAAAGGTTACAAGTTAATTAAAACTAGACAAGAGAACTAAGCAAGTGACTAAATAATTGTGTCCCGAAGTGACGGTTATGACCCTACGGACATAGGGAGAGGGAGCACTTTCTAAGGTAAGTGTGTGTGGTGGTGGGATTGTTTACTTTTGGTATTTGGATCCGTGGGTGTCAACACAATCCCTAACAATTCGAGAAGACAAATTTTGTGCAGTCTCGCCGTACCTCCCCAACAATTAGATTCAAAAAGTGGCCCCTAGTGTGGCTGTTTCCTCTAACCGAAAACAACTTATTTTCTTCAAAGTCAACAAAACCACGTAGTATAGCAAAAGTCAGGCAGAGGTCCGCTTTAAGACGTCTCAGTTCAAGCGATTCAAGACCCAGAATAGTCAGTCGCTGTTTGTATAAGTTTAAAACCAGGGAGACGCTTGGTAAAAGATCGCTGAACAGATTCCAACAAAGTAATATCCTTTATCAAATGTAGAGACCAGACCTGACTCGCGTATTCAACAATTGGCCTTACGTATACTTTAAAGGCATGAGTTAGGGTAGAACGATCACAAGATAGCAGCGCCAAATCATACTGCCACCAAGCTTCGCCCTGGCTGTAATCGCACTACAATGAGAAGAGAACTTCAGGTTTGACGTGAAATGAACCCCAAGGTCCACTGCATTTTGAAGACAAACCAATATTTCGTTATTTACAGAATAAGAAACCGACCTATCAATCTGGCCCAATGGAAGGGTAAAACATTTTAGTGTGTTGATCGGTAGCTGCCATTTTGATGACCAGTCCTATAGCGAATTCAACGTTGACTGGATTTGGTTTTGGTCCAACTTAATTCGTTGTGTACGAGAACCACAAGACGAGAACTTATTGGACCCCTTCACCTTCACACAAAAAAATAAAAAAATAAAATATTTACCACACAAGACACAACTTTCACTGTACTAAGGCAATAGCTTTAAAAAAAAAACACCTTTTTTTTTAAATTTTGCGATTACAAAAAACTTACATTTGGGCCAGTGAGGGGGCCCCCTAATTTTGGTGGACCCGGAGGCAATTGCCTCCTCTGCCTCATCGTAGTTACGCCACTGGGTGCCTGTGAAACAAAGCGGCAACCTTCCTCATCATCCAGTGAGCTGCCATATCACTACTACACGCCATGTACCTATTCAGCTTCTGCACCGTACCTACGACGCATCTACTGCCAAGCCTCCTCGCCATTCCAACAATGTGGATAGTACAGACCCCCGCATCTGAGCCGATCCAGGTCCAACACCTGTTAACACCTCCTTCACCTGCCTGGAAGCAACATCTCATCAGCATCCCCTGGCCGGTGCAGGGCCACTCGTCTACCTACGGCAACAGATGCTCACCAAAAACCCATGGCAACAGATCCGTGTTTATCTGCCAACCCCCCCCCCCCCCATGCTCCCGAGTCACCTTGGAAAAAGTAACAACTACGACCTCTATCCCTAGGGCCTACTCACAACTTTCCTAGAAATACCCCCTGCACTGCGGGCAACCAACTCACGGAACCGGGCTGTTTCCTCGGTCCACAAGTCCTACGCCTTGGCTCCCCTAGACGTTCTACCTTCAAGGGGAAAAAAATATCAGGATCCATCCAAACACCACTCACTCTGGAGTGGCAAATCCATACACATCAAATCCCCTATGAAGGTGGGGGAAGGGGGAACGGACGGGCCAACCCACACGCCCCTCATTTCAATAAGTGCCAGTCCGCTTACCGGGCTGCAACTTTCAGTTATATAACGTCACAACAAGGGTGTAGCCCTTCCAACCTGTCCAAGATCAGCCCTAAGGCCCCTACCTTGCCATCCGTACTGTGGTGGCGATTATTTGCCACACAACAAATCGGTTTTGATTACGATTTAAACATTGCACACCTGAACCTGCTATCAACAGCGTACTGACAAACCTCACTTCATTTGATCTGCAACCTGCATCTCACATCTACGAACTCATATTCACAGTAACACCCACAGCTGACCTTAGTTTTATTAATCAGATCATGCAAGCACTTAACCCTACCAAGGCCAAGGTGTGGTCCAATGGACCACAAAAACTGTTTGTTTTAGTATATAAAATAATTTTTTTGCCCCACAAACCCCTCCTTCTATGTATTCCTCACAAATGATGTATAAAATTATTGTGTAAAGCGATATGAAAATATCTTCATGTATTCATGTATTTTAATGCAATGTGGTCCAATGGGCCACACCTTGGCCAACTATGGACCCGTTTGTTTCGCTTATGGCCATTGGACCACACTGCACAACTACTGCAATAAGCCTTCTAGAGGCCAGCTGAAGTTCCTAAAAACTTGAAGTGGAATTTGAAATTCCGAGTCCATGTTTATGTCTTGTACGCTTAGATTTCAAAGGAAAGGATATTCACCATTCCAATATCCTTGTAAATTTTTTGACAGTCTGGTATCTCTGGAGTTGGAGGGGCTAAGAACGACTGTGTTCTTCAGGCTACCATATCACCGCTCACTTTGTCGCGATCGTTCGTCTACTATTTGAATGCGACGCAGGGCCACAGCCTCAGTAACTTGCTGGCCTGTACACCACTTCTCCCGCAGCAACTTATTAAACTCGCCTCTCAACTGAAACTGGATGCTTGGGTTTAAAGGTCCCTGAATATGTATCAGCACAGCCTTCTCTCGGCTGTGGTATTGAATAGCCAGAGATTCTAGGCTTCACAGATGCACATCACTGTTAGAGTTGGACTTGAGGAGTGGCACAGTGCCTGCCCAGTTTATTCGGTGTTGAGTTTCCATGTGGTGGACTGCTATGCATTCGTTACTACTTCATTCCTGGTATCTGCCATGTGCTGCTTGAAAAGGTATTCACACGAGGGTCAGGTCCAGTTTCTCCTAAGAGGAAGAGTGTAATAAGTTGCTGCGGGAGAAGTGGTGTACAGGTCTCCAAGTCACAGAGCTATGGACCCGCGTCACATTTAAATAGCACACGAACAATCACGACAAAGTGAGCGGTGATGTGGTAGCCTGAAGAAGACAGTCTTTCTGAGCCCCTCCAACTCCAGAAATACCAGACTGTCCAAAATTTGCAAGGATATTGGAATGGTGAATATCCTTTCCTTTGAAATCTAAGCATACAAGACGTAAATATAGTTAAATTGTATGTAAATTAGGTTAGACGATAAGTGCCAACAGCAAGAGAGCTATCCTTTGTCTAAAACAGGTAACACAGCGAGTTGGGAGTCTTCGAATGAGAATTGTAGTTATCAGCACCCACAAGTAGAAAATAAAATGTGCGATCGATCTTTTCGATAAGCCTACTCTATGCTGCACTGGCTTTACTATTGTAGTGGCGGCCATCCATTAAAGAAAACGCATTCTCGCACCAAAAACATCCAAGCAGCTAGAATGAACGGGATACGTCACTACAAGACATGGTGTCTGTACTCATGCGCACCTTAACGGTCGCTGAATTTTGTCCACAAAATGTAAGTAAAACACGCAAAAAGAATTCTTACGCAAAACGTTTCCCTAGACATCCCAGCACAGTTGAAGCGTTAAAGTTAATTTAGTGCCCATAAGATTTCCACTAAATACAATCGTTTTAACGATTGATACACAATCGGACCAGTACTACAGTTACTAACCGATGATCTTGTTGTACAACATGCAAAACCAAGCTACGCTAATTTCTGCAACAGTGTTTCGTTCGACCAACAATACTCACGACCCCTACGAGTTCTTGAGCAACGGTGACAACTGGAATAAACGTCGAAGTCGGCTCGACTAACTAGTGGAGACGGCAAATGCAGCATAATGATTTCACAAGGTGAGTGAGAGTCTGGTTTGTTCGGCGCCTCATGTTGGGATACATGGCTAGAATTCGCAGTCAGGGAACTTCCCCCAATGGTAATGCTGGCCACATACTACACTCCAAACAGATTCTTCGGAACAACTTGGTTTATTCATGTCTAAACTATTACAGAACATGAAACTGGTGGACGGGTGATCCCCCGCGTTGCGCTGCCTCCAAGTCTTGCTCCAGAGAAGAGTGACGGGGGCTCACTTTCAAGGGACATAAGCGAGCGAAGAGAGCTGCCCAGGAGGGAGTGCTACCTCGCGACAGCACGTGAAGGCGAATGAATATTGTGGTGACAAAAATGTATCTAAAGGTGATACCGAACATGAATTGTCTACCACAACTTCTTCCGTTTGGACATAATTAGAAACACACATACACTTTCACATACACACACATACACAGTGCACATACTTTCTAACCTCTGAATAACCCAGTCTTCTTTCTCCTTAGCTTTAGCCTTCTCCCTTTCCGCCCTTTGTGTTTTACGTTGGTCCGACTACCGTCATGTTTTTAAAATCTTAGCAACGGATTCTGGTTCGTGAAGATCGCACAGATCGCATTTAGTATTTGAAAAGACACACTTACGTAATCGTCTGCAAATGGGTGGTGATTAGGTTGCGTTTTCCTACACGTGCAGGCCGCATAGCGATTGATAAGAGTTAATACGATTGATTTCGTCCATTGTTTTAAAAGCACGAGAGCACTAAACATGATGCACTACCATCGGCGCTCAAAAGCGATGTGACAAAGAAGATGCCCTCTATGCATAGAAAGGCATAGCAGCGTGCATGGCGGGAGCTAGATGCAACTCGAGTTAGAAGGCAAATAATTTTCATTAGAGTTTGAGCATGGGAAAAGCATAAAATAGCAATTTTACCATATGCTACTGAAGGTTCGCATTTTGCAGATAGTAAGAAACTAGTTAGTGCCAAGAGCTTAAGTCAGTGGGAATTAACCATTGTGAACTACGAGTGCACGATCGAAAGCCCTGTGGCTCTTTGAACCTCCTGGGTAAGTGGAAGCGTCTCCTATGTTGTTTCAGGACCAGTTAACTTTATTCCACCTGCGTATGGTGAGGTTGTGTCACAGTGTACAGTTAGTTGTAATAAATCCCGCTCTAGTACTGCGTACCTTCTTCACGTCACTGTTGCTAGAATCAGCCGTTTTAGGAAGGATCCATGCATGGACCTCTCCAAAAAGTAGTTTTAGGTTAGGTTCAGTTGAGCGAGGCTCATAGCACATGAAGAAACAAAATCTACGCTTGGCCACCTGGCTAGCGAGACATGTCAGTTGTAGGCTTGTATTCGAACAGATATTCTCTTGATCTGGAGAATTGCACGCTTTGCTCAGGGTTGCCAGGGACCCTTCACAAACCTCGCGCTTGGATTGTTTTTTGACTGAGAAGTGTTACGATGCCGACTGGAAGGATATTGCGACACAGGATTAATGCGACTTTTTAGAAAATACCATTGGATTTAATGCATAGGCTCCTCCCGGGTACCCTCCCCATTTTTTAATGGATGTTCAGCATGTTGAATGGGGGGGGGGGGGGTTTACCGAAGTGTTTACAGTATTTCACGAAAAAGACGGTCACTTTGTTTACTGTGAAACGAACCATATAGAAAATTTGCAAGATTATGGACAATCTACAGAGTGAAAGTGGGCGAAAGCAGCTCGGAAATTTGTCCAGTAAATTCAATGTTTACAGTATAGTTACTTACATGAAAAACATTTAACATTTCGCGTAACCTAGTAAGCTAGCATTTTCAAACTTCTGAAACGTCATGTACAACAAAAGGTCGTGTAAGGACCAAAGTAGATGTCACTTTCATTCGGCCTGTAAACTAGACATTCTTCATCAAACTAAAAACTAGAAACTTGGCCCAACAAACAAATCATTTCCAGAATGGAAAACCACAAACTGCACAAGGTAGGTTTGGTCTACCCCATTACACTAGATGGGGCAAGACATATATTTTATGGCATTACTATCTCTTCTCTAATTTTTGAATAAGTTAACAGCCAAATACAAACCTTAGAGATGTGCGATAATCCGGTAAATTGGTATGGGTGCAACGAATGATCAAGGCGATCTGTCAACCACGTGCACAACATGTTAACCTGGTCTGTATACCATTGCTGAAAACAAACAAATGAAATCAGATTGCTTAATTTATTGCAGTATTAGAAAACAAACTACGTTAGTCAGGTCAGGCAAAAGTTCAGAAGTCTGCTAAAAGCGTATGGGCTTTTCCTCCTTGTTATAATGAGTGCATTTTAAATGACCACTGTTATCATGCTTCAATTTACCATGTAAAGTAGTTAAGGGTGTTTGGAAAGAACAGGCCCATTGGTCCTCTTTACCTCTGCATTCACTAACTAATGAAAGAGGGGGTCTAGGATTGCACTTCTTCAGTAATTAAAGTATTGTCTTACTTCATAGATGATTAGTATGAACAGTTCATCATTGACTTTCTGCCTTATTTGATCCACACTGTTGCGGCAGAAATTGACATAAGCCTGTCCAAGCTCCTTCCCGGATCCAGACACATTTTGGCGATACTACATAAAAATAAACAAGAATGGGAATAAATTACTGTTGCCTTATGAACTACATCTACACAGAACTCTGGATGGCACAATGTTTCCTTATGCACGGAGGAAAATATGCAATATTCCAGACAGGCAAGAACATATTTGTGTATTTTCCTCCGTGCGTAAGTAATGTCGTCTGCTACGTTCCAGAGTATGAATCTAGACATTTTTACAATATTTCCAAAATCGTTACATTTTTTTATAAGTTATTAATCTTACCCTTCTTATTAGGTTTTGTGTGCAAGAAACAGAATCCTTTTAAAAAGAGTACCCAAAGTAAATAAAACGCGACTGGGGGGCCCCCCCCCCCCAAAAGAAAAACCAAAAAAACCACCAGTACTAGAGCAGCACATTTGACACTTACCCAGGTCGAGGTAGTTACAGGCAAAAGCTACCTTGGTACTTCTTGAGGTGAATGTTACTGACCCCAATTAAGTTGTCTGCAATACTTATGTTTTATATAAAACCATGCATTAACTGACAAAGTAGCCAGTAGACTGCAGCTACCTGTTACGGTATTAACCAATATTTTAAGATAAGATGGCAACCAAACAACTAAGAGGATGAGCCCCATTAAAGCAAATGAAGTTTTTTTCTCAGTTTTCCAAAAGAAAGAGGAAATGATGAATAAAAACAAAGAGGGAAAGTAGTGCCACACCTTTTGAAATTCTACAAAAATGAGTGTAAAAAAAGTGTAAATAACATTTTTTTTGGTTGATGACGATGCTAAAAAGGAATTGAATATTCGCCGACACATATTCCAAGTTGAGTGAGGTTAACTAAAATTTGTGAACACTGCGAAATCTTAACATAAAATGCCGATACCTGATAAAGGACGTATCATTTAAAGTGCGAAGATAACTTAACATTTCACGAAAGTTCAAGGCGTTCTTTGGAGGTAAATATCATTAGCACATCCTATGTCCACAAAACCTCATTTTCGATTATCTGGAGAAAAGCAAGCAATTGGTCGACTAGAGCTGCGCTAAGTGGTATATGTCGCTATGGCGTGCATAAATTGTAAGGATGCCTCCTCACATGATCCTCGCCTCTCTCCGCCTTATCTCAGTGGTGCTTTTCAACAAACTTCCGGCTTGGCCGGAAGGAGGAGGCGGCAGTCTGTTACAAGGAATGGCCGCGATCGAGGAAGGTCGACTCAAAAAGTGTTCAGCAAAGATTAAACAATTGAATAAAATGGTTTCCCATCTCAGTTCCTTCATGATCGTAGCGAACCCAACAAAATGGCACCCAACGGAACAGGAAACAGGAAAGACGAAGGACGTGATCAGTAAGTATGACAGCCATTTTTTTGAACCGTGAGTGCAACAAAGGAAAGAAACGCCGACCACGAGACAGGTAAATATCAGACAAAGACAATGACAATCAACGTTGTGCGAGTTCTCGTAACGATCAGCCAAGTCCCTACGAAGTGGAGTGCATCGAAAACTCAAGTAAAAACATGATCACAGGGAAGTCGAAAACGAGCTTTTTTTTTCCCCTCCGCTGCACATTCTCCCGTCGCCACTAACATATGCCGACAATCAAACGCAAGAGGCATGGCGATCGCTCGCTACAGCAACAAAGACGACTATGATGATCTACTACGACAAATACGGTAACAGAATTAGAGACTAAAGTGATGTACAAAATGGATACGATACGCCAAAACATCGAAAGACTGGGTGAAAAAGTAGCATTTGCAAAAGTTAACCGAGATCCCAGAAATAAGGTAGGCGGCTCGAGAACGTGGATAGCGAAACCACTGAAGCAGCGGAGCCGAAACTGGAAGAGACGTCACGCGCAAGATAGAAGACAAAACGGAAGAAGATGACAGCGCCCACACATCAAACTGACACAACCCACCGGTTGACCTGGCTAAGGAAACAAAAATACAAATGAGCTAAGAATGCAAATGCAGACTCAAGAAAAATTCTCCGCACTTCAGCAACGACCGATGCTCCTGCCAAAGGTGGTAGGGTACTCGCCGTTTCACAAGTTGGCCAGAGTAGTAACGTGGAAAGTGATAAAACGTGCAGCAGTGAACAATGGCACTGCTCGAGACTGGATAGAATATCACAGTGATGACTTTATGGCATTGGCTTCGGGCAACAGCATGTGGAAACCAAAAAGTTTCAACATATGGAACCGCATGACCTAGGCAAATGAACAGAACTGTCATCTAAATCACTTGTTCCCATATACTAAGTGTCAATGCACCCTGCAGCAATATGACAAAGAAAGACGTCGTTTGACCACTATTTTGGCATTCCCCAGCCTACCTTACCTTTTTGTAACGATTGGCAAGCAGTGTATACTCAGATATGATGACATACACCCACATATGTTATGGACTTTCGCCAGTAAAGCCGGCACCACACAATGGGTGGAAACGGTGGACAGCGACAAAGTAGCATGGTGGATCGCTCACTACAAAGTTGTCGTAACACATGGAATCCCACGAACCAACCACGAAGAAATTAGGAAAGACATCAGAGGCACGGATGCCGATGAAGAGGGCTCGAAGTTGCACGAACACGAAGAGAAGTTGTTTTTCTGGACCATGTTTAAGATGCGAGACCTAAACAAGCCCAGATGTGTGTCAGTCGGCAGATTCCAGACTTGGCACTGGAAAACCAGCCCAGTGCAGTTCTACGAACAAGGCGAAACCCTATGGTGGGGTGACAACACTCAGGAAACACAAAAAAGCAGCAAAGGAAGGGCACTTGCTCACGGTAAGAAGGGAGATGCAGATGAGAGAAGCCTGTCCAGCGAGTAATCACCACACCCACTGGGGGAGGAGGAGACCACGGAACTGTGAGGTATTTGTGAGTGAGAACTTGTGGCATTGGCCTGCGTTATCCGTAATATTTTCCCAGAGGCAAAAAAAAAAAAAATGTCTGCGTGTGTGCACGCCTTCACGTTCTTTCATCGGCAAGCACACACTATACCCCTCTTTCAAAATATGCACATGGAGGGATCTATCCTCTGCAATTTTGGTACAGTGTATTTGTGCTATCTTCTTTCAAATTTCGAATGATGTGCATTGGTGCACGTCAGGGGGTGGAGGAGCGGGAGCCAGTGCCGGAGCAAGGCGTTAGAGCACCTGGGGCCAGTTAACTCAATGAGCGCCCACTTTATCGCTATTATACAACAGATTGTAACCTCTCCTTTCCCTTCCACACGCTCTTGCCAAATCTACCCACAAATGAACCCATGAGGGTGCCACAGAGATAATGCCAAGACACGGAAGACACACGAATCGGACATGAAGGAGTGAAGTTGGTAGGCGTGAGACAAAAATATTTGTCTACAGTTGAAGTATTTAGTTTATGAGAGTAGTGCCCTTCGACTGGAAGAAAACTAACAAGAAAGTGAATTTGGCACTAAATGTTTAATTTTGGGCCCGGAATTTGAGACATGTTTACAATAAAAATGTTAAAACATTAAAAAAGGTGGGAGCAGCCACAAATTGTGGACTTCATAAAGCTGCAATAATGAATGATTACTTAAGAAGGCGGCTGTGTGAAGTCCACAATTTGTGGCAGCTTCCACTTTTTTTTTAGTGTTTTGTGAACAACTCCCAATACCGCGCTTTGTTGCCATATTCATGTTCCTGAGTTTGCTTGCAAGTCAGAGCGTACCTCTGTCGTAAACTGCTACTGCAACTCACAAATGAATTTTTCAAGACCAATTGCATTAAGGCTAGGCTTTCCCAAAAGAGCATTTATTAAAGTTCAACTTTTTTTTTCAATTTGTGTGTGTGTGGGGGGAGGGTAGCATTTTCAGCATTACCCCCCTCTTTTCCGGCACTGGTGGAAGCACACAGACAGGTGATAGAACTTTTAGTGCACTGTGCAGCTCAACTGACCGAGCACCCATGTGAGTACACGAGAATTCGTCGTGGAGGGAGGAAACCCCTCCTACAATTGTCGATCATCCAGCCGAAGGAACTGGACGAAATCTTTCCGACCTCCACGGTCACCAAGCAGGAGTAGTCACACTTGTATCATTGCAGTGCCTTAAAAAATTTAGTTCCGTTTCACCACAAATCAGACGTGTAGGTGACCTCCGAGTTTCAGTGTTTTCAGTGCATTCAGTGTCACGGGTTGGCTACTCACGACTGCCGTATTGTGTACCATCTGACATCACCTCCTTTAACCTTTAATGATGTGCAGCTTAGAGCAAACGAGACATCACCATGTCAGTTAAAGAAAAAAAAAGAAGAACACAGCAAGAAACCGTGCTAGTGTGTGTACTAGTATCCGGAAAAAAACGCCCCAACAAAACGCCCTCAGGAGAAAACGCCCCCAGGAAAGAACGCCCCCAAACAGGGGAAAATGCCACAGTGGTGGTCATCGCAGCTGACCCTCCGATTTAAGACGGCTCATCTATACGAGCATTAGTTTGCTTCAAGTAACTTAATGCTTCAAGAAATTTACCGTATAAAAAAAAAGTTTCTTACCCTACGTTTAAAATTCAATTTTAGCTACTTTTTTCCTTAAACTTCTTATTTCTCCTTCAAAAAGTCTGTGGCTCCACAACACCATCTCCAATTCTTGAGGTATCCCTATTCCAGACTATCTCCGCGGAATCACCCACAATTTTAATCTCACTACGTCGTATCAATTTTTAAGCAAAACAGTATATCTTTTAAGTAAATCAAATGCAAACTGAGTGTCATAAAAGCACAAGTTTCTAGAGGAATCCCTACTGGACACGTGAAACTACTCGCAAGGCTGGTTAAGTTGTATAGGTTTTTACGAAAAACGGTATATCTTTAAAGTTACTCAAATGCAAACGGGCAGGTAATCACTAGCTAGAGGAATCTCTACTCGGGGCGTGGAATTGCCCACAATTTCAACCATTTAAAAAAAAAATTAATTTCTTGGAGCCATACGTCATCTGAAGCAAACAAATGTTTGTATAGATGAATCAGCTCAATTTTGAACCTTACTACGTAAGGAAGTGTAGTTAAGAAATGGGATGAACCTGGAGATGCGAACCGAAAATCATATACTAAAAGGACATTATTTCCCTGGGGCTTTTTTCTTCCAGGGCCGTTTTTTCTTGGGGGCATTTTTCCCCGGGGGCGTTCTG
>JAHWFP010013681.1:86948-124536 GCA_023313725.1 Lithobius niger
GGGCATTTTTTCTGGGGGCATTTTTTCCTAGAACCGTGTATACCAGTACGCAGAAAATCACTACCAAAATACCTATTCCAGAAAAGCACAATGGAATCGGATTGCGGGGTTTAACGGACACCCATGTTTATCTTTAGAAGTGAATTTGCAAAGCATACTAACATAGACTAAGATGGTACAGGGTAGGATTCAAGTACTAAACCAGCAATAAGCGGGTTTGGCATTATTAGCAAAATTTTTTTTCTCTCTTGTCCACATTAAGGTGTTCAGTTGTAAGGGACATCCCCGATTTGATTGTAGTGTTAATTTTTAAGGCGACTGCGAGCTTTGTTACGAGAGGGGGGAGAGTAAGAATGCCTCCTTACACAATCCTCGCCTCTCTCCTCCTTATCTCCATGGTGCTATTTAACAGACTTCCAGCTCAGCCGGAAGGAGAAGGAGGCAGTCTCTCGCAAAGAATGGCAGCGATCGAGGAAGGTCGACGCAAAAAGTGTTCAGCAAAGATTAAACTATTGAGAATTCAATGATTTCCCATCTCAGTACCTTCATGATTGTAGCGAATCCAACAAAATGAAGGTCACAAACACCATCACTTTGAAACTATACAGCAGATGCAATAACGTCATATTCACCGCGGGGCTTGCATTTGGAGCTAGTCATTTAGCTAACTACAAGGGATAATGGAGATAACGTCAAAATACCAGGGGCACCTGCTTAATTTTGCTATCTATTGCCTAACCGAAAATTTACATTACCTGGAGAATTTAAGATTCTCCTTCCCTATTGCTGTTACTCTAAAGATTAAAGTTATAGAGCCGCCAGCCAAGCAGCCCAGTGCGCATCCACCTGTCCACCCCATAAAAGCATTGCGAGTGACCATATGTCATCCTTTATTCCTCTATAGCACCCAGGTGGTGACACAGACAGGAGGATGTATATTTTCGGTTAGGCAATAGAAACCAAAATTAACCAGGTGCCTCTGTAATTTTGACATTTCTATATGCTGATGAACATATACATTACCTGGAATTCTAGCATTCCAGAAGATCTCGTCAAAGCGGTGGTGGGCACCACCTTACAGGTTCCCTAGGGTTACGGGCTGCCTCTCCCCAAAGGTTAACTTTGCAAAGCAATACGATGGCGAAGGATCTTCAGCAGGAGACAGAAGATTGCATTTGCTTAGGGGGTTTTTCAAATAATCCGTTGGGCGGCCACAAATGGCCCGAGATGGTTAAATTCCTTCAGCCTAAGAAGACTTGTCTCGAAGGTAGTGAGACACGAAGACAGTACTACTACCCCAAGCTTCTAGGATGTCAGAGATGGGGACGTTACTGTGGAAGGCCCAAGACGCAGAGATGGCTCTAAGTTTGTGGGCAGTAACCTGAATGTTATTGTCCATGCAGTTGATGTCCAGAGTGTTGTAAGCGTCAATGATGACAGTCTTGATCCAAGTTGCAACCATGCGAGCAGAGATTTCACCAAAAGAATTGGTTAAGAGATGAAACAGCTGGGAGCGACCCTTGTGAAGTCACTTGTGCGACCCGAATGTTATTGTCCATGCAGTTGATGTCCAGAGTGTTGTAGGCGTCAATGTTGACAGTCTTGGTCCAAGTTGCAACGATATAAGCAAAGGATTCCCCAAAAGAATTGGTGAAGGGACGAAACAGCTGGGAGAGACCCTTGTGAAGTGTTGCGGTCTTCTTCAAAGCGAAGGGCTCGTATCGGACAACGTTGAAGCTCTGGTTCGTCCCGGGATGATAAAGGGTAATGTTTTGAGGTAAAAATGTCAACTCCCTCAACTGTTTTTGATGAACGTCGGCAAATTTTCAATCCAAATCGTGGATCTTCTTCAGGCCAAAAAACTATTTACACTATTTACACGTCATCAGGAACACACACTTGGACTACATCTAGGCTTCTTCGACTCTGCAGTGTTCGTTTGATTTTTGAAGTTTTATTGCTTTATTGCTCCTGTTGTGATTGGGCCAGTTATTGGGCCAGTTTTGGTGCTTCGTGCTGCAATGGTTTTGTGGGTGATGGGAAGGAGAGCTTTGATTTGGCCGAAGGCACCTTTAGTTAGGTTGCATGGTGGCGGGTTTTGTGTGGCTATTGCGAGGGATTCTAGTGCGAGCCTTGGATACAATTTCTTTTCGAAAAATAAAATTTCGGTATTCTCGAAATCGGGGTTCCGGTGTCGACGTGATGTACCGCCAGACCATCATTTAAATCAAACTGTTGAACAGCGGCTTTGTGTTCGGAGTTTCTTATTTTGACTAGCGTTTTGTGTGCCCAATATATGTAGTAGGGCATTTCAGGCACGGAATCCTGTACACAACGTTGGATCTTAAGGCTGTTGGAATGGGTTTTGATGGTGGTCTGAGGAGAGTTTTGATGTTAGGGGGTGTCGAAAATCTGGGGTAGATGTTTGCTTCTCTAAGAATGCGGCGGATTGGTTCAGGTACTAACTGTAGGTAGGGGATGGTGATGGTTTTTATGGGTGTTGCTGGCTCTTCAATATTATTGTTTTTGGCTGTTTGGGATGGTGGAAAGCTGTCTGGGTAGTGATTCAGTTTGAATTTCTTCCTGGTTTGCGAAGTAGCATGGTTAAGTGTGTCGGGATCCATGGATCGAATTTTGGCCCGTTTCAACTCGTTGTTATAAATGGCCTGTTTGATAGAAACAGGGTGGTGGGATTTGAAGTCAATGGTGCGGTTGGTTTGGGTGGGTTTTTGGTATGGTTGAAAGGTGATTTTATTATTGTGGCGTTCGAGACGGAGGCGAAGGAAGGGGAGTTGATGTTGTTCGTTTTCTTGTTCGACTGTGAACTGTATGCTTGGGTGGCCGCTGTTGAAAGCTTTGAGCACGCTGGAAATGGCCTCGGCTTTCATGATGGCAAGGATGTCATCAACGAATTGAAACCAATCAAGTATATCTTAGCGAAAAGCTATGGTTGTGTCTTCATCGTATTTCTGGAGTACAATCTCTACCAACACTCCAGAGATACGGTAGCCCATTGGACCGCCTTCTATTTGCTGATAGTATTGAATTTGGTGCTTAACGTACGTTGTGTTTAGAAGTAGTTTGAGAAGCTTAGAGAAGCAATTCTTAGCTTACAGAAGCAATTCTTAGAGAAGCAAACATCTACCCCAGATTTTCGACACCCCCTAACATCAAAACTCTCCTCAGACCACCATCAAAACCCATTCCAACAGCCTTAAGATCCAACGTTGTCTACTGGATTCCGTGCCTGAAATGCCCTACTACATATATTGGGCACACAAATCGCTTAGTCAAAATAAGAAACTCCGAACACAAAACCGCTGTTCAACAGTTTGATTTAAATGATGGTCTGGCAGTACATCACGTCGACACTGGACGTAACCCCAATTTCGAGAGTACCGAAATTTTATTTTTCGAAAAGAAATTGTATCCAAGGCTCGCACTAGAATCCCTCGCAATAGCCACACAAAATCCACCACCATGCAACCTAACTAAAGTTGCCTTCGGCCAAATCAAAGTGTTCTTTCCCATCACCCACAAAACCATAGCAGCACGAAGCACCAAAACTGGCCCAATAACAATTGGGGCAATAAAGCAATAAAACTTCAAAAATCAAACGAACACTACAGAGTCGAAGAAGTTAGATGTAGTCCAAGTGTGTGTTCCAGATGACGTGTAAATAGTGTAAATATTTCTTTGGCCTGAAGAAGATCCACAATTTGGATTGAAAATTTGCCGACGTTCATCAAAAACAGTTGAGTGAGTTGACATTTTTACCTCAAAACATGAAACCTTAACGTAAAATGCCGATCTTTGATAAAGGGTAAGGGGTTTTTCACAGGGTTTCTGGGTCTTAGCGCGAAAGGAAGCTCGAGGAGTCAGGGTTACACCTTTGAAGTCTGTGAGGAGGAAGAAACAGTCAGCCGGTACAGAGGGTAAGGCTTGAACTTCGCTTAAGCGAAGGCTGGCAGCAAGCGTTAGTAAAAATACCATTTTTCAGGTTAAGAGACTGAGGTAGCATGAAGCGAGCGGTTCGTATGGCTTTGTCATCAGGGAGTTTAGAACGATTGAAAGGTCCCAATCAGGGAATAGTCTCAGAGTGATAGGTCGCTCGATTTCAAAGGATTTAACAAGTGCAGAAATGTGAAAGTCGTCTAAAAGGTGAGAGCTTCCCGGGGGCTGGAACGATAGACAAGGATGGCGGAGCCTTTCAGACCTACCTTGAAAAGGTCATTGAGAAATGGCAAGACGTCTGGGTGGGAGAGGTGGAT
Source organism: Lithobius niger (assembly GCA_023313725.1). Taxonomy (NCBI): domain Eukaryota; kingdom Metazoa; phylum Arthropoda; class Chilopoda; order Lithobiomorpha; family Lithobiidae; genus Lithobius; species Lithobius niger. The sequence continues at coordinate 91,220 of JAHWFP010013681.1, forward strand.
TGACAGGATTGACCTGCCGGAAGACACACCAATGAAACCAGCGGTGCCAGTGGTTATCGTAGATCTTGTTAGTGGAAGATAGGACAGCTTTAGAAGCAATGCGGGAGGGCTGTCTGATCTTCAGAAATTCCTGCTGTCTTGAGGAGTCTGACGATAGTAACTACGTTTGCAACTTCAAGGACTGATGATGATGGTGGAATCTGGTCCCGCGAAGCTGGGTAAGTAGGTCTGGAATATCTAGAAGACATCAAGGAAGATCGACAAGGAGGCCCAGAAGTTGAGGGAACCGAGTTACAGCTGGCCAGTTCGGTGCTATCAGAAGGAATAGGCTTGGAGACAGAGTAATCTTGCGAAGGACGAGGGGTAGAAGCTTGAATGGAGGAAAGACATAGGCGTCGAGATTGTCCCAGGAGAGGGTCATTGTGTCGAATGCTCAAGCTTGTTCGTTGGGAATTGGGCTCACGAAAAGGCGAAGTTGGCATTGTGCTTCGTGGCAAAGAGGTTGACCATGGGGTCTCCAAATGTTGAATAGAAATTTGCAAATGGTCATCTTTAGGGTCCATTAGCTGGTTGACGAAGATCGGCGAGACAGCAAGTCGGCAACTACGTTCAGACTGTCCGGGATGTAGAGAGGCAGGATGGTCGTGCCCAGGGTGAGGCAAAGGCAAAAGATTTCTGATGTTAGGTTGTGGAGGTTGCGAGATTTTGTCCAACCCCTTTTCTGAAGATAGGCATTAGCTGTTGTGTTGTCGGCGTGAACTTGAACCACTTTCCCTGTGACGAAGTTGTGAAAGTGACGAATAGCGTAGAGAACCGCTCTGAGCTCTTATTGCATTTAAGCATGTTTGAATTTAATTAAACTGTAACCTGCATCCCAAACACTTTCGACTGCTAATGATATACGGAGCTGTTAAAAAAAACTCTTAGCTGTGGTGATTGTTCCAAAAGTAAAGTGCTTCAAATTAAGCCGATATGAAACTGGAGTATTTTGGCTAGGTTTACTTAAAACTGAACGAAATTTATTTACAATTTTTTTTGAAATTTATTTACAATTTTTTTTAATATTTAATATTAAAGGCTTTATATAATACACATTGTGGAGGTTTAATGCAAACTCGTGCAGATGTTAAAAACATGATAAAGAGAGTCAGTTTTACGATGGTGGGGCGATTTGTCTGGTTGATTCCAAAAACGAACGAGACTCGGAGCCATTATTTTGTTTCCAATTTTTGTTTGATATTTTTAACGCCCACCCTTAATTTTTGCCAAATTAACTGCATAAGCCCATGGGCGTTTAATACACAATTTATGGTATTCTGCCAAGGAAGGCCATTTTGTAAGCCAAACCCTAAGCCAGTTGAAAGACCTTGGTGCATGACTGGATCTGAAGCCGAAGGCATCTGTTTCTTCCGTCCATGCGAGACGAGAGACACTGAAATCTCAAGATGAAAAGAGAATGGGAGCTGTCAAAAATACAAGGGAAGCAGTTTATAAGATTCCTTGCAGGGACTGCAATGCAGTGTACATAGGAGAGACCAGGAAAGGTATTCGTACTAGGGTTGCTTAACATATGGCCAATGTGAGAAATAAGAAAGATGACAACGGCATCGCAGTCCACTGCAAATCTATGAATCATGAAGCGGACTGGAAGAGGACGTGCACTCTTCTTAGGTCAAACTCGATCCGTGATCCCCACCTCAGATGTTTGGAATCTCTGGCAATCCAGCAACATGAAAAGAAAGGAGTACCTCTAATGAACATCCAGGGACCTGCGTACCCTAGAGTTGCTCAACTGGTAGGCAGAGACCTCAGTGAACAGTTTGATCGTCAATGGCAACTTGGTGGTGGGAATCGCATGCAGGCTGATCAATACAGGAGGCTACACAAGAGTGGTCAGAACGAGTTCGAATGCACAAGTGGTCAGAAAGAAAGATGTAGACAAAGTCCGAACATCCTCAAGGCCTGAAGCAGACATCTGAGGGATGTCGAAAATTTGCAGGACAAAGTAGGTGTCCTTGAAGTGAATTTAAGCAAACTTTTTGGTGTTCTTTTTGTGACGATTCGATATTTTCACTGTATTGACCATAGCGATATATGACAGGACATTAACGCACGGATCATTCGGTTACTATTATCCATGGAGGTCAAAAGTGAAAGAGAAAGTCACGAGGACGTTTCTTCTGTCACGGAAATGAGTGAACCGGTGAAAAATCTTCAATATGCTTTAAAATGACGAAATTCGGGAGGGGAACGGAAGGCCATCTCGGTTAGGAAGAATTTGGTTGAAGTCCGTTTTGCGCCCGGTCAAAAGAACCTAGAATTCGGTTGTAAAACTAATACTTCTGCAGCCAGCTATAAAACTGACACTTAAGACAATCTCAGTTTATGAAGGTAGCCTAAGCCCGGAATTTTCCTACTCCTTACTTTTTCAAGCTGCAGAGAAACCCCATTGAGAATGATTTGTATCAGATTATCGTCATGTGTGTTCCCCACAATTAGGTAAAATAAAGAAGTAAAGCATATCAGCAAAAATATATATAACAGTCACATGACCGAAATCTAACAAATACTAAAGCCTGCCCTAGCACTTTGACGCCATGACCATTTTCGCTGAAAGTAGGCGTACATTTTCAATTTTGTATTTCCTTTACTTCTAGCAAGTCCGTGTCCTTAACTAGGCTTAGGTCCTATTTCCATGTTTTAAAATGCAGAAATTGAGATTCAATTATTGTCGAGGGCTGATCCAAGAAAGGTGCCGAAGAGAATGAAGCCGAAGGGCCTTTGGCCCCCTCCATGTTAACTCGCAAATATTGCCGAAATTGTTCGGAAAAATGTAGCTAAACTAAGACAAAAATTAATAAAAAAAAAAATTGAAAAAAAAAACACTCGGCGAATCCCCCCCCCCAACTTTGTTTTGGTTCCGCCCTTTATTATTTGCATCAAACACTGCTGTTGAAAATTCCCACACCACGAAAAGCCGAAATATGCTACCTGCAGTGTGATAATACATAACACTGGACCTATTAGGTAATTACTAGGGTCAAATCACTTCGTGTATACACCTGGTGTCCAGCATTCTTCTAAAGCCACCAAAAATAAATTTAAGGCATGTGAAAGGGTTTTAAAAGAAAAAAATCTTTCCCTACTGTCTTTTATTTTTGTGGCGCCCTAAGAAGCCAGGAAGGCCTCAAAATTCCTAAAATTTCGTCAGCTTCCCCGGACCCCCCGCTGGGAGAGCTCACAGCGCTCCCCCAGACCCCCTAGCTGCAGAGCATGATTTGACAAATTTTACCTGTCAACCCCCCCCCCCCCCCCAACCAAAGTCAAATGGACTTCGCCACGTCCCTGGCTCTCCCCTAATAAGTTGGAAAAAAGTGGCCCCTGGCCATCACCTTCCTGACTGGCCTCTTGACCCGCCAGTCCGCCTCTGCTCCAAAAGATCCCCTTTGTCAAGAGTTTTGAATACGGAGTTAAGTGCAGAGCAGTGAACAGGCTTGGTAAAGAGGGATTAGTTTCCCATCTGTGACACCAAAGAAACCAATTTTTCCAGGGGTGTCCTAGATTGTTTGTTGATTCTCTGATTGCTTTGCTTGCATTGCCGTCTTCAAGAATTCCTGTCTCCTTGAGAAGTCTGATGATAGTAGCCACACGTGAAGTTTCAAGGCACGGTGCATGGGTGGAATAGACTTCCTTTCCTTTGGGATAGAAAGTCGTGAAGTCCCGGAAGACTCCTTGGAAAGTCTATTAGAAGTTTTAGGAGAAGAAGAAAACGTCCTGAGGTCTGTTCAATTTTCTGGAGAATTTGCGGTAAGAGCATGTATGGTGGGAAGAGGTAAACGAAAAGGTTCGTCCAGGACGTTGATAAATGGAACCTCTGCCCAAGCTTGATCATCGGGGAATCGGACTGATGAAGTGTAAAGTTTGGCATTGTGCCTCGTGGTGAATAGGTTGACCATAGGGTTGACCACTTGCAAATAAATAATAAATAAATAATGAAAGTTTGCCTGCAAGTGCAGGCGAGGACACAGAAGGGCATGCCTCTTATACTGGCCCTGGGAGTTAAGTTATATGAAGGATACAGCGAACGAACGTTAGTAGGTGCGTTTTAAAAACTTATTTAGGGGGCAAAAAGCCAGACGTCGTTTAAAGATTGGTACGGATGGCGCCGACACAACATATTCCGGAAGGGAGTTCCACACGCCGACGACACGAACAGCGAAAAAAGATCTCCGACATTCAGTGGAGAACTTTGGCAAGGATAGCTTTAATGAATGACCACGAGTCTTAAATGGGGTCGCTAAGTCGAAAAAGGGAAGATCGACTGCCAGAAAGCCCTTCAAAATCTGAAATGTCAAAGCTAAGTCTGCCCGCAGACGACGCAACTCCAATGGCTCAAGTCCTGAAATTTTGAGGCGTTCACCAGCAGGTAAAGATCTCAAACCGGGTAGTTGTCGGGTGAAAGAACGTTGAACCGACTCCAGGACATCAATATCCTGAAGCAGGTGTGGGGACCACACTGGACTGGCGTATTCCAAAATTGGGCGAACAAAAACGCAGAAAGCGCGAATCTTAATTTCGAGGTGGTTTGAAGTAAAACATTTACGTATTAAGGCAAGTCTACGAAAAGCCAAAGCAGAAATTTTTTGACAGTGTAGGGTCGATTTAAGGTTTGTTGAAAACCAGACCCCAAGGTCGCAGATATTTGTTACAACGTTTAGGTTGGAATTCGCCATTGAGTAAAGTAGGCCAGGGTTCTGTTCACCAATATGGAATGTACAGCATTTACTCAAGGAAAGAGGCAGTTGCCAAAGGATAGACCAATTATAGATATAGTTTATATCTTCAGATAAGTGGAAACCATCTGTTAAGTTGACAATAGGGGAACCCGCTTTTAGGTCATCCGCAAATTTAAAGTGAAATCTATTGTCATTAGCATGTTCAAAGGAAAGATCATTGAGGAATATGACAAAGAGAATAGGGCCAAGTACAGAACCTTGGGGGACGCCACTAGAAAGCTTACCCCAAGAAGAAAATGAATCATCAATTTTGACACGTTGAGAGCGGTTTGACAGGAAAGCAGTAATCCAAGTAAGCAGTTTACCTCGAACACCAATATTTACAAGTTTTAATAATAATTTAGAATGTATAACTGATTCGAAAGCCTTACAAAAATCGAAATATATAGTATCAAATGGAATACCAATGTCTAATGCAGAGGACCAACGGTCTAGACACAGAAGTAATTGGTGTGTAGTAGAACGTTTAGGCAAAAACCCAAATTGGTCCGAGCTAATGAGATTATACTTGGTGAGAAATTTTAATAGAACCACCCGGATTTGGGATTCCATTAACTTACATGCTACCGAGGTCAAAGCAATAGGACGATAATTTGTGGGATCAGAAGGGTTTCCCTTCTTAAAAAATTGATGTTTTGAGGGTCCATTCTCCTGACGGAGGCTTGTAATGTCGGGAGAGGGATTCTGTAATTGTGTTCCGGCTTCCTGGAATGTGAAGAGAAAGACGAGTTGTTACTAGTCGGATGCAGAGTTTGAAGGTCTCCAAGGTGATGTGGTGGAGGTTTCTGGACTTGTTCCGTCTCCCTTCTGAAGGTATGGTATCACAGTGGTGTTGTCTACTTGAACTTGTATCGTCTTCTTTGATACAACGTTTGGAAAAGTGTGAAAAGCTTTAAAGACTGCCTTGAGCTCTAGAACAATGATGTGGTCCGATTCGTCCCCGACCATGGGGCTGAGGCTTCGTGATTCCCGATGTGAGCTCCCTAGCCGTCCATTGATCCATCCGTCTGCAAGATTAGGTCTGGATGAGGCTTGTGGAGAGGGACAGTTTGTGGTAAGGTGTTACATCCCACCACCATAGAAGCATCTCAAGTAGAAAGAGTTTGTCGATGAAGAGAATGTAGTTGCCTGATTGGTGGATTGATCCCTAAGTGTCTATGCGGTAGTGGTGGAAAGACCGAGTCATCCATCTGCCGTAAGGGAAAAGATTTGCCATGGATTCCAACTTTGCTATTACACTGTTCAAATCTGCTAGCCTGTACGCCTTTTTGTTTAGAAACTACTGGGATTGTTGAGAATGTCTCCTACGCGTTCGAGTGAAGGCATCGTTGTTGCAGATCAGAGGTTGAAGAAGACTCCCAAAAGAGGAAAGATTGGGATGGGATTAGCCTTGACTTCTTGAAGTTTATGCCGAGATTGGTAGAATGGTAGCAATAGACTACAGAAGTCGTGGAAAGAGAAGGTTTGGAAGAATCAACAGACTTCGAGACAGCTTGATGACCCACAAGTTTTTAATACTTTTGACTTCAATTTCTTAAATTCGAGTTACAAAACCGCCTGGTTAGCAATTGATGTTGCAGATTGTTGAGGAAGTGAAGAAAAGCAAATATGGAGCAAATATGGGGGGCAAATTACATTTACAGAAGAAATCTGGTCGAACAATAAATCGGCTTCCTTGAAAAGGAAATCCCGAAGATCGTTGAAGGTCTGCTCTTTAGACGTCAGTGGTTGAACAGCAGGCGGGAGGGCCCGACTGGCGTCAGGGCAGGATAGTCAAGGCCAACGGAGATATGAGAAGAGATGCGGTGATGGGTCTTTACCAGGCAGTTGACATAGCAGTCGACGGCAGGCAGCAAACCAAAGGGCCGTATATGGAAAATGTTCCATGGCGTCCCGGTAACCAACCTGAAGCGTCCCGGTTACCTGCCCAAAGTGTCCCAGCTTCATTCAGTATTTACCCATTTTAAAGTGTAATTTTCTTCCTTGACCGTCCCTCTGGTCTCTCAACCGTCCCGGTAACCACGTTACCAGGTTATGGAAGATTTTCCATATACGCAAAGGGCGTTCCTTCGCCGGCGCCGATGGGAGACAAATTCGCCGAGCACGTAGGAAGGTCATGGCGTGAACGCCTGGAGCTTGACGAAGACATATTGTGCTGGAAGGGGAGGGTGCACAGCACGGAGACACTTCATGGGAGCCAGATGAAGCACTTCATCGGCGGCTTATTGAGGGAGCCACAAAGTTTAGCCATAATGGATCCAAATTTGCTTCACTTCCCGTTTCCGCCTTTCAGACAGCAACTCCTGGTCTTCAAAACAGACGCAATGGTGGGAAAACGCACGACTTAACAAGATGAGAACTAGAGAATAAAAGATGATTCTTGTACGCCTTGAGCGTTTATATACCTGTATGGAGGGGGAGTGCACATGTGCCCTTCGGGGTTAGAGAGCTGGCTGATGATTGGTTATTTAAATCTCTACAGAGAAAATGCATTCGAGAATAAGTATGCTAAATTTACAGGTGATGTACATTATCGTAGCAATAGAAATATTTTTTTTAAACCAGATATGATTAACTGACATGGTTAACTACGTTTTCTTTTTTACTTCAGCCTTAAACGAACTAAACTAATTAAACGAACTTTTAAAATATTTAGGAGAATAAAGGAAAATTTTTTTTTCATTTCTTGCACTACAGATACAGAATTCCTGAAATGATGTGCCCAGCTAAAAATGCATTTACGTGGTTACTTATGAAATAATGACAGATGTATCTAAACCTAAATGTTCGGCAGCTAGGTTCATACAAATAATTTTGAAATTAATCGTGTAAGAAAAACCCTTGTCAGTAGAAGCGGACTTGATGACACCACTCTGACAGCCCTAACGTGCTAGTTTCTGTTTTTGAAAGTGAGCATTTTTGTGAGTTTGAATGTTAATCTGACAGCCATAAACAAATTAAAGCATATTTAATTTAATTGAGAACTAAGTTTGTGTAATTTAAATGAAACAAAGATAAAATTAGTGTGCGATGTATGTGTTGGTTACAGCGGGAGACTAGGTAACTTGGATTTTCGAAATCTCGAGGTTTATTTTCCGGTACAACTCTCCTGTGGCAAATTTGGCGAGCACTTTACGTACAAAACAAAATTACTACTGCATCACAAAAAAGTATTATTTTAACCTGCTTAAGTTTATTTACAGTAATTGTGAATTTGTGGTATCGGTATTGGTCTCCCAGTACTTGAGAAGATTCGGATCTGTAAAAAGTAGTGTCAGCGCAGCCCTGTTATTTATACGTAGAATATTATAACTTTAAAAATTCAAGACAACAAATCAATCAAAAATTTAGGAAACCTTATGAAAACTGACACAAAATCTGAATCGGTTGTATCGGTAACCGAAACCAACCTATCACTAATGAGCAGTTCGCATGTCATCATTAGTAGAAACCACATGCTACTGCCGGACTTGCCGTCAGACAATCACCTTACCTGAAACACCCAGTTGCAACATCGTATATACTGTAAGGCGAACATCAACAAACCGTGCGACTGACTGTGGGCAGTCTTAGCACTCCACAAAGAAAAATTCTGCATTGGAGTGATGACATTTATAAATACTAGGAAATATCACATTGTTGCCATATTTTTGAGTATAATTGAGTAAACCGAAAAATATTGACAAAAATGTTGCACAGACACGTGCACTTTAAATAAAATCTATGCCCTAGCGTCCTCAGTAACTTGTTTTTTACAGATCAATATATCAGTAATGGCGTTATTTAAATGTTTAGCAATTTCGTCACATACAGCATAAAATAACAAAATTTACATCCCCTACAAAAAAATTGTGAAAACTCCAATATGGAGATTTTAAAACAAGTGACTGACTAGTAAAAAGGACAAGGATTCTCACGCAGCTTTGAAAAAAAGGTCAATATTTTGCCCCTATTCCAAGCAGCATCTTCAGGAGAAATTACGTCTTGATGAGTGGTCATAGGTGAGAATGAAAACATCCTCACATATTACCCAGAAATCCAATTTTAATTTCTCCTAAACTGCTGCTTGGAACGATCAAGGTATGTTAATCTTTAATCAAAGCTTGGTAAGAATCCATTTTATCATTTTTACCATGAGTTTGCCGCAGCGAGGTAAAAGTATTTTAGTGATTAGCTGAAGGTGCATACTAGAGAAGCAATATCTAAAGTAAGTAATGGTTTAAATGCTGATACTGGGTAGGCCAAAGCTTAGACCTATAAACGTTTTGTTTAATTTATATATATAAGCCTAGGCATTAATAAAAAAACTTCACCCACTGAAAACAAAATGCTGCATTGCACATAATGAGCACTCGATAATTGAGCATTAAAGGTTTTGCCCACTTATAAGAAGATTCCAACCGAAACGACGTCTGAACTTACCGTGAAACTAAGAATGGAGCCTATCAGGCTTCCCTCGTCGTAACGAGAGAGCTTACTCAGAGTATTTTCAAGGATACTCAGTAGCTGAAAAAAAAATTCAACCAGTTTAATGGAGAAAAGTGCACAAGATTGTTACGGAGAAACAAAATGATGGGTTGGGTCGAGTTAAGTTTGGGTTTATAGAACAAGAAAAGTTTTCCCTTTGTATGATAAGATTTTTCAATGGAAGGCTGTCTTTGGAAGGCAATACTGTACGTTACTTTATACTGTAGCAATTAATGACTTCGTGAGCAATACCCATGGAGGTGCCAAACTATTGTTAAATGGTTAGTGTAATAACAATTCTAACACAAATTAATAGTAGACTTCAATAAGCAGCACATTTTTACTGCCAAAAAAAGTTTAATTCTTAACAGCATTTTTCTAGGTGCTGTTACTTTTTTCCCAAAATAAAACACACATAAATACGTAAATTTTAGAAATGAATTAGTATTTAAATACTAACCTTTAGATTCATGCTTAATATGGTTAATATTAATGCTGTATTGTTCAAAACTTAAATAACAGTTTAAGACGGTTCGTTGGCTCCCTACAGTGTGGCGCCATACTGATTTCTAGTAGACCCCTCCACACTCAACCTTCACAATTGTTTGTAGAACTTTACGGCTCAGCGAAAACGGGTGGGTTCTCTAAAGGTGAGTATCTTAGTATATGTCAATACTAATTTTATTTCTAAAATTTATGTATTCACTTTATTACGAGCAGCTTCCGTTCCCAGCTGGCATTGCCATGGGACCGGATGAGACACTGTTTCCAGGACTTCCGCCCACACACACTCTTCCTGGCACTCTAGCGCGACAGGGTTGGTGGCAGGGCGCCCATCTTCTGGAGCCATCCATCTAGCATCATAACTCCATGGCGGCTGCAACTGCAACCAAGATGGCTATGCCACGGCCAGGCATCCAGCAGGACAGAAGGTTCCGAATCATCACCCTCAGTGAATAAGATGTCTCATGCCAGAATAAACCCTTTAACATCATGCAAGTCTCAGTGCGCAATTAAACATCAGACACAAGATAAGCGGGCTGGGCCACAGGCATTCACAGAGAAGCCAGGCCACCCACCTCACGGCCCCGAACAATAACGTAAGGCAATTGTGATGCCAAGCCTCCACAACTTTCGTCCAAAAACACACACCGTTAGATTTATGCTGACTTTTTAATACTGGATCGGATTGGCTGCCGATATTTGCGGTATCGGCAATTTACGCTGAAATAACTATAACTCTGGAACCGTTGAGATTACGGCATGCGGTTCGTGGTGTTTTGCTTAGAAAAATCACTGAGTATCTTCCTAGCTATGTTGTAATTGTGGGTTACCATTTAAAATTTTTTTGGGGACTTTTACAAACTACACTGTTTATGGAAAGTTGGGGATACAATTTTAGATATCAGTACCGGTATCGGCAGAATTGTTAAAACCGGTTCAATATCGTTATTGGATTGGTTAAGTTAGTATTGGTGCAGCCTTACTGAGTTTGTCCAAAAGGAGGTGGGTGAGCTGAACAGTGAGCCAAGCGTCCAAATGAACCTTTTAAGTACAATACAATTTTCATTAATAAAAAGAACTCACCTTAAACACAGGTCACAGACGCTATGAAGAAGGCACGCAGTGGGATTAACACCAGAGGGAAAATTTACACTTTACCACACACGTAGAAACAACAGCAAATGTTCTTTTAAATTTTCAGTGCTTAGCAATCACCTTCTTCAGAACAGAATCACCACACTCACAAGTTTACATCATGGTAATGAAAACAAGTCCATTTGCATTTTAAAATTCGTGTACATAAGCCAGTGATGTTTACAGTTTATGCACCATATTGCTGCCAGCCATTATGTCTTTTTGCATTCTGGCACCACCAACAGTTCCAACATACCGAAGGTAGAGTCTTAGGAATGTTTTATCTTGACAGCAGTCGCAGGCCGAATTAATTCATCTTTGGGAAGCCAGTGGTGGCCCATGACGCCGCCAAAGCTCTCACCTCATGTCCCCCTCACCTCTAGTGTGAGGTTTTAAGAGTTGGCACAATTTCCAACATTTCTCGTTTAATGATGCCTCACGTTCATGACGCAAATGTCACGGAGAAAACGGGTTTTGAAGTGGCAATTAGAGAGTTCTTTCCTACACAAGGAAAGGAGGAGGGAGGGCGAGAAGGTGTCCTGGCTTAGTAAGGGATGAACTCAAGGAGTTTGGAACGTTCAAGAAATATTCCAGGGTTGTAATTAAGGCATTGAACACGTTTACCACTTTTCGGGGTACACCACTGGTTTCAGGGTTTGAAACAAATGTTATGGATAAATCATCCGGGCGTTGGAAAATGGTCCAGAAATCTGTAGTAAACACCACAGCAACGTACATACAGTTATCGCTGAAAGCGATCACCTTTCCATAAAGTGCAGCTAACTTGCCCTGTACGGCTAAAGTGGCCAAGGCAATAAGAATAAAGTGCAGCTAACTTGCCCTGTAGGGCTAAAGTGGCCAAGGCAACAAAAAACAATGTCCATAGAAAGAAAAACGAAGCTTACGGTTGAAAGGTGGGAGGTAACCATTCACACCAAAGAAAGAACGAACGAATCTTAAGTGATGGCTTTCCAACCTGCTGCATGAAGGAAAAGCGCCCCTCTCCTCCCCCCCAACCTGGCGGCGAAGGGGTGCACGTTGCAGAACCCGAAAGTCATGAGCAAGGACGGGAGCTCCCACATCTGCTGTCATTGAAACCTTCTTTTCCCCTGGAGGGCCAGACACTTGTTGAAGGGCCCAGTTTCTCAGTGGTTTCTGATGTCTCTCCCTTGACCCCGAGAAGCAGTGGGTTTGGTTACGCGGGAGGTAAACTATGACTTGCAACTCTAAAGCCAGTTTCAAAAGTTGGTTATCAAAGAGCGAAGATGATTTAAGGATAGGAAGAAGGCGTAGAAGACCGATGACATCAAAGGGAATATAAGAGGCAGACTCCCAAGTTTACGTCACGCCGCCAAAAAACTATGTTAAGGATGAAACGGGAACCCCAGTTGAATGCATCTTCTTAGAAGGAAAAGGCTTCTCATTATTAATTGTGGAAATCTTCCAGAATGAAATCAGGACGAGAAGAGGGGGTTTGCGAGGTAAGCCCTGACCACTGTGGTGGAAGCAGAGTACGGAATGTGAGAAAGGGATGAGGCACGAACACAACCGAAGGAGGTTTTCGTCCTCTTCAGCAAGTTTCAAAGGAGTGTGACTGAAGAAGGGAGCCTTAAAGTTGAGTGGAGTTCCATGCGGCAGAAGCAAGAAATATTCTCCACAAGGAAAGGTGCGGTAGTGAGCCCTTACAAGGGCAACAGGCCCAGAAACAATGAACAATAAATGCCTCTTTTTAGAACCGTGTGGGGGAAGAGCGAGGCCAACTTAAATCTCTTCTTCATCCCAGCGAGTATGGGTTTCAAAGTCTAGGCGACGAAACTCACTTTGGTATATGGCAGAAGGTGTGATAAAGGACGGCTAGAATTGGAGTTTGCAGACTTAGTCCACGGGGGTCTGCAGAATTGATCACAGGTTCCAGTTTCAATGTCAAAAAAGGTTGATGGTAAATCAAAGCTGGCCGATCATGGAAAATGCTTCCACGGGCAGAAACGCCATACAAATCCATGGATCGGCAACCAACGTTGTCTTCAGAACCTGAACGATTGCCATTAATTCCGTAGGGAAGGAGAGGGTTTGATCGACGAACAAATGGTAATTGCCAAGAACATGTCGAAGGTACAAATGTTCAGAAGTTAGTTCAATCCCAGACTAACAGGCTGAACAAAGGTAGACAAAATGTCAAATTGATGACAAGGCTATTAGCCATCTAAAATAATGAAGGGCCATCAATACCAGTGTTACTTTCGCTGAGCACTTGGGAGTCGATTAGGCAAAATATTCACACACTAGGGAACATACAGCAATTTGTCGATTGGTCGTGGTGGAGAAGGAAAGCAATGGCTATTAGTCAAGTTGGCATCGATTAAACAGCACAGGGTGGAGTAGAAAGCCATTTGCCAGAGGAACTAGAAGTTTACATTTGAACCACTGCCACATGTCGACTCTTAGGATTTGAGACATGGGGTTTTCGTGTAAGATTAGTCTTGGTATTTGGCTTCGCCACTGGCATACTGAATGTCGTCAGATCGTGCGGCGTGCCCCTTACAAAATCCACCACCAGGGTGGGCTTCATCCGTCCACACCGGTTGGCCGGGGCGCACAAAGGTAGCGGTGTTCGAAGGAACATCCACTCCTTGTGGCGGATAAACAATCAACCCCGAACCGACGGACGCATCAGCCTGTTGTGAAGAAGCCATTGACGAAGCTAACAGGCGAGCTGACAGTTCCGGTTGGCGTCTGAGTGGTCAATATCTCCTGCTTAATACGGAAAAACTTAAGTGATTTAGCAATCAATGATCTCTTACGCCTAAATCCATTCGCAGCAGAGGTCTTTGTAGCCTTCGAAGCAGTCGATTAGATGGCAGCGTCAATGACAAATGGTGGTGCGGCGACGTAAGAAGTAGGCAATATGGCACGAGTCACACATTTCAAACTACGCAAAATGTTGATAAAATACCAGGCCTCCAGCTTGGCCGCTTCTCCTCACTCAGACTAGGACACTAGGAAAAATCTTTGTCTCTGTTGTTTATGTTCCGTCGAACGACTAGTACAAGCCAGTAATCCATAGACACTTCGGCCTGTTGAATTACAACATTTAGCAAAATTCCCAGGCCACGAGTTCGTCAATGGAGTGGCTCCACTCGACCCAAGCATCTTGGCAGTAGTTTTCCTTCACTAATGCAGAGCACAAAAGATCTCGAAAGTGAGTCTAAGTTTACATAAAGCAGCAGCGGGTGGACGAGAAGTCTTTATCAAAGTCGAGAAGCAATCAAATAGAATTTAAATGTCAAGCGCGTAAAAAGTGAATCCCCTTTACTAAGTGGGCAAGGCAATGGAGACGAGCAGTCTGTTTCGAAATAAACAACAGTAACCAGTTCAACTAAATGGATGCCTATCTTTTTGTACCCTAGAAAGGTCTGTCTTTCTTAGTTACAATCATGTTGACCGGAGGCCAGAATTCCATAAGGCAGCATCCAGTAGTAGTGGACGGAAAAAAAGGGAGGGGGCCTTAAAGATAACTCGGGCATATTGGACCCGTGCGACCGCTTTCGTGCAGCCAAATGCCCCTGAACGGGATTCCTCATCCATCCCACTCGTCCTAAGAACCCAGGAAAGAAGGCATAGTAAGAGAAAGACGAGGGCGGACCCTTCCGAGTTCAGCCCTTGAAAAGGAAAGCCCACAACAAAAGAGGCTAAATAAACATGAACAATAGTATTAACCTGCTATGACTTGTTGTCAAAGTGTGCCTGTATTATGATTAGTATAAATCACACCAACCTGAACACACACTAAAGATACAGGGAAACACGCATGTACAGGTGCCGAGGAACAGCCGAACTAATCACAAGTTCAGGGTTCAGTCCAAAAAAGCAAAAGAGCAGAAAACACATACTGTGAACATCCCTTGTAACCAAAAACGGACGATGGTAAGGTTGCATAGATCAAACAATCTAAAAAAACTGAAGAGGATGAAATTCTATAAAATTGCATTTCGCAAGTTGTGGAGTCAAATTGTCGACATGTAGAGTCAGCGATTTGGCGAATCAGCGTACATTTAGAAAACAAAACGGCACATAGGCGAGATGGCCACGAAATGCCAGAGCGAGTCAGCGTTTGGTTTAGTGAATGGTCGGCGAGTTGACATTTGGTTGGCATATGGTCGGCAATTGGATGGGAGTCAGGCCTAGCGTTTTAAAAAGGGAAGCACCAGGGGTGGAGGGGTTTGAGACATGTGGAGATATAACATTTTAATAAAGTTTGTCTCACAGTCGATGCATGGGCCGATCAGATTTCGTTACCGGGATGAGCCTTATCTGATTGTACTGTGTCTCTCTGACAGATTACACCACTGGAGTAGTTTTCATCCGTCCACACCGGTTGGTCGGGACGCACAAAGTTAGTGGTGTGCAAGTTACACCACCCTTCATCACGGATTAGCAAACGCACCCCAACCGACAGATGCTTTGGCCTGTTGCTGTGCAGCAACAATATTTGAGGGAGTGGTGTGCAAGATAACACCATAATACCTTGGCCAAGAGTGTGTGACAGACAAACTGACACTACCTTAAGAGTCTGAGTGGTTAAATTGGCTTCTATACTTAGAAAAAATATTTTAAGAATAGTAGGTAACGAAGTCTTACTTAAAATCCTGAAGCAGCAGAAGGCTTTGTTGTATTCCAGGAATTAACAGGAGCAGTTGTCGTCGGCTGGACAGTAGCGTTCATGTCCGTCGAGTCGCCGACATGGGAAAAGTCAGGGGAAAAAAAAGGCGAACAGGCGAAAGTAACACGTTCCTAACCAGATAAACTGTCGACCAAGAGTTCCGGCTGCCATCTTGATTTTGTACAACAGCTTTAACGGAAAAAGGACGGAAGAGCAGGCATTTCATAATATTTTTCCTGCATACTTTGCAAGTAAAGTTTCAAACACCAGGAAGGGTTTGAGATTCAAGTAAATACAAGGTGTTAACAGGTGGTGAGAACGAAACTGACCTGGACGGATCGTAGGCCCCTTAGTGATGCGGCGCGCGTCGTTGGATGGCCCACACGTTCACGTGTATTTAGGAAAAAACAGATGGGAAAATTGCAAACTACCAAAAATAGTGACAAAGTTCTCCATATGAGATCAGCTTAGTGGCCCAATGGACATCAGAAACAATAAGTAGGTCCGCATAAAAACTCCATGCACGCAAACGATCTCAACTAAAAAATTAGCATGGGCAAGACATAAAGCACAGGGATTTAACAATAAAATGGCATTTGCGATATTTCCCAAACAAAGAGCATTAATCTCTGAGGTCAAACGGTGAGAACATTAAAATTTCATAAGTAGAGGTGAGAGCCAAAGTAACGAGCAGCCATAATTGTAAATTGAAACACATGTTGGCAAAGCACTAAAAACTAAGGCTGTACCAATACCAACTTTCCGATCCGATACCGGTACCAATATCTAAAATTCTATCCCCAATTTTTCATCAACGATGTAGTTTTCTGCAAAAATCTAATAATTATTAAGATAAAAAATTTTAAATACTAACCCACAGTTAAAACATCGCTAGGAAGATACTTAGCGTTTTCTTGAGCAAAATGCTGCGAACTGCATGTCGTTACTTCGAACGGTTCCAGGTTATCGCTATTTCCATGAAAGTTGCCGGTACCGATACCTCAAATATCCAAACCGACCAGATCCAGTATCAGTATCGGTGCAGCCTTACTAAAAAAGCATCCAATCAGTTCGGATGCTCAAACGATTGTGATGGGTGAGTGTAGAGAGTCCTACTACGAATCAGTTGAGTGACACACTGCGGGGAGCCAATGAACGTGTTACAGTAGAATCTCGATGTGTAGCAGAAACTAAATTTAAAGTACCCCTCAACCCCCACTACCCAGCCAGCCATTTGGTCCATGACTGAAACCCCCGTGCTAAAAATGAACCAAGCTGACCTTGTTGTGGCCTCAGTGACCTTCAGGGGTGGACTGCATGACAATAGTGCCCTAACGGCCACTGACCGGTGGGGCAGCTGGCTGGGGGGGGGGGGGGGGGGCCCCTTGGGTCAAGTTTTTTTTTTTTTACGTTTTATGGTAGTAAAAAAAATTATTACTCCCTTTTCGGTGGGAAACGGTGTTTAATTGGTTTGTCCTTTTGTTATTGAACAAAATTCTTGTGAAAAAATGCGGGGTGGGCTGCGGTGGGAGATAATCCCTGGTTTTATCAAGGTTTTACAACGCCGAAACTCGTCGCATTCGTTTCTAATCGTTCTAATACATCGTCTGTAAATCAATAGTCTGGTTACGAGCTAGCAAGCAGCACATCGATTATTCTCCTACACCCCGATGCTCACAGACGAAAAATGGACTGGTTCGTTCGCAAATCGTGACAAAGCGCGTAACAAGTAAAAAAGTGGAACGATGTTGGTTGAAAACTAATTTTCTTTTCTGTTAAGTAAGTATTTAACAATTTTCTTTCTTAGTAGAATAGTAGCGTGTGTACAGTACGGCATTCTTGCAATAATTTATTAGGAGAAAGAAATAATAATACTGTAAAGTGAAAACTTAACGGAATGAGTATATTACATTCGTAATTTCCACAACCGTAGCCCTAGTTGATTCTAAGTTGTTTTAACGCGATGTTTATAGCATCTCACTTCTTCCAATTCGACGTGGGGGCCCTAGTGGTAGTTGTGGCCACTATTACCTCTGATAATGCTTTTGCCTTTGAAGCAGCGCATGGGAAAGCATTATCAGAGGTAATAGTGGCCTCAACTACCACTAGAGTCCCGCGTAGTACTGGAAGAAGTGAGACGGTATATCTAGTTAACTTTTTAATCTATGCTATTACACTGGTGAGAGTTTTCAAACTAGGGTCATAAGTAAACATACAAATCATTGGTATATTTTTACTTGATCGAAATTGAAATTGAAATTGTTTAATAAGGCCGCGGTCCAAAGCCACACGCCCTATTACATCAACTTGATCGATCTAAATAGGAAAACAATGTTTTCTAGAAATAATTCTAGATGTAACTAATAATGATGGTCTGCATTAACAATTTAGACGTTTTATGGCCTTCACGCGGCAAAATTTATGCACAACATTAACCATGTTTTACGTTGTTACGTGGGCGATGAACACTACGACCGTAATACATTAGTCAGAACTTTTAGAAGTCAGAAGATTAGAAGTTTTGCACCAGAAAGAGAAAGTCTGATTAAACATTTTAGGGGCGTGCGTTTTGTTTGGATCAGTGAAATGTGCCGAGAGTAGCAATAACTAGATGAGCACACGTGATAACGTGTCACTAGTGGGCAGCATCAATAGGTCATTATTTATGGCGGCGGGGGATGGACAGTGGCAATAAAAATGTGACCATCATATTTTCGATGACTCCCCCTTCGAGACCCTGAAAAAATCTTAAAACCCCCTCCTCTACTCAAGGTGCAAGAATTTGATTCCCCCCTAAAAAAATGCGCGTTTTTTAGCCTATTGAGAATGTCTGCAGATGATTTCCTGTAGCCAAGATTAGAGCTGTAGCCAAATTAAGTAAGTAGCACTCCGCACCGACATTTACCATTAGTTGAAAGAAAACGTTTCTCGTTTTTAATGAAAAGACATGATGGCTTATAACTGTTCTATAAAGCATCGAAGTTCCTTTTTTGTCGCGATTCATACAATAAGATGATGAACACTGTTTGCTTGTTTGCTCCCATCCATAACATAATCAGCAGGAGTCAGACCAGTCAGACGTAGACATAGTCAGATAGGAGTAGGCAGACAGGAGTAGCTAAGAAACCAGGTGCCAAGGCTTTTCATCAAAGTTCATTGTACAAACTATACCAGCAGTATTGGTACTAATAGCTTCAAAACCTAGTAAACACTCATAATCATGGGGGGTCTGAAAAGCTAAGGCTTTTTTTTATAATTTTGACTGGTGAAAGTGCCTTTTGTGGCTGAAGTGTGGCTTCAGGCCACATGGGAAACCAGTTATTTTCTGTTGTTGGTGGGGGGAGGGAGAGAGAGGAGAGGAGAGAGAGAGAAAAGAGAGAGGGAGAGAGAAGGATGTAAAGGGGAACAGTTATCATGTAGAACATTGGACACACTTTTTTTTGTGTTTGAGGACATTTGTTTTGTGAAACTTGGGATAAGGGGCGATTTACGTTGGCTGGGCCGGTGGGCCAAGTTGCTACAAGTCCGCCCAACAACCCACTAACGTGACAACAACTCCACTAACAACTCCACTAACGTGAGTGTACTAATGATTTAGTTTGGTTATACTTCAAAGGCCTTCAGATTACAATGAAAATTCGGTTATCAGTTATTTTCGATTATCCGATATCCCCTCAGTCCCATTTACGACGGATAATCAAGGTTCTACTGTATTTTAAGTTTTGAGAAATGCAGCATTAATATTAACGATATTAAGCAGGAGTCTAAAGGGGAGTATTTTTTATGATGAAAGTCAATATATATGTATAGATAGATATATTCAAGTAAATTTTACAAGAAACTTTGATGTTTTATTCCTGGCTGAATTACTGTCAAATTTTCTGATACCTCCCCCCCCCCCCCAAAAAAAAAAAAATAATAGCGGGTATGGATAACGAAGGGGTTCAGATGTTAGAGGTTCTACTACATTAGTCCATGACCTCCATTACACAATGGTACAAATTGTATGTGTTTACCTTAGCCACTAAGCCTTGAACCATTTGAGTAGATGTCTTTTCAATTTCATCATCTATTTTTTCATGGAATTTATGCTGTAATACAAGATCACCTTATTCATAAAGGAACTTTCAGTTACCTAGAAAAGTTTTAAATCGTAAATTGTGTCTTACCACGTCAACCCCATCTACTGCACACAGCTTGAAAGACTGATTTTTGGCATCAAGAATTACGTTGATCATTGTGCACATCTCACTTGGAACAATGTAGTCGGTGCTCGACCAATTCAAACCTTTCTTCATCCACTGATCGAAGGCCTTACTTGTTCTAACAAAACAAAATAACAATACTATAATAACAGTGTGATTAACTATTATGCAGGGATTTTCACTAAAATTTTTTCTTTAGACGTGTTTGTTATGGTTTGTTTTAAGTACGGTACTTTGGGCAAATTTCAGCATTATTAAGTAGGGACACAAGTGGAGTCATTAAATGGCACGCATAATCAGTAACCTTAAATGCCACATACTACCAGCAACCTTAAATGGCACATACAATCAATCAGAACCCTCCCTTAATTGGCACAAACAATAAATAAAGAAAGAGTTATTTGCATAAACTTGACAATTTTCGTAAACTCGCAAGACATTTACTACACAAAATGAGATACTTTACTAGTTTAACTCGTACAGGTGGTACAACGCCAATTATGCCAGCCTAGCTTATTATAATGTATTGCCTAAGTGCTATATACTGGTGTATTACCTAAGCCCATATTCTCTGATGCTATGGCTCTTTATGATGTACACGGTGAACTGTAATGTACTCATGCTATTATTAATGTAGTAAAGGAATGCTATGTATGAAAGTGTACTTTTGTAGTCCTCAAGATCAGTGATCTGTAAGGCTAATGCATAATCATGGGGTGAGGTGCAGGAAACACTACCAGGAAACAGTACCCACCTATGGTGAGGGTTGGCATAGCTCTTGGTATAAAAGACCCTGTAGCCTCTTTAGGCTTCGCTTGGGAGCTAGACCCTAACCAGCAACTACCTGTGCGGTATGCCACTTCACCTCAGCCTAACCTAGAGCATCCCGAACCATTGTATAAGACCTAAAGGGACCAAACTGCGTTGCACTGGAATTAAACCTTAAGAGTTTCCTTAACTTGACTAGCTACTTCCTTCCTTTGGACTAAGAGGGGTTGCACAACTGGTGCATTGGCCTACATCACTTTCCACTTCTCCACAAGTGTTTGCACCTGGCCATTTTCTTTTCTGCTGTGACCAAGGTCCGATTTTCAGCTGAGACACTACCTTCTACTGGATTTTACCCAGAAACAGCCGTGGGCTATGAGTACGAGTACTTTTATATTAAACGGAATGTAGCAATTACTTTATTACATTGCTGAGATTTATGAACCGAGTCCACCGTGCTTTAATTTTTTTTTAACTTGACAAGAGATTCTTCAAGTATGCTAGTTTAGCCTAGATTTATAACTTTGTTTCTTCAATAGGACTGTTTTAGCTGCTGTGCCTTTCCTTTGCATCAAATAACTTTATTTTGAGAAAGTCTTAGCTAATAGCCTATAATTTCTTCAACTGCAAGAGTTTTATTCAACAATTCTTCATGTAAAGGTAAAATCCAAACCTAATTAACTGAACAAAAAACGGCTTCGCCGTTTAGAAAAAAGCATTAGAGCTCGTATCCCCATACTCACAGCTGTAAAGGCACACAAATAATTACATTTCATTCGAACACAGCGAACTATAATTTGAACTCCAATTCCAGGGAACAATAACTGATTTTGCTCAGTGGTTATGTCAAAAAGTGAACACAGTTTGTGTTTGAAATGTTTAATGTTTGCATGCGTGCGTGTGTATGTGTATGTGTATGTTTGTGTGCACCTAATTTGGGTGTTGTACAGACTTTTTTTTAAATAAGTGTCTGTGTGTTTGTTGTTTTATATTTTAAGTATGTTTCTTGTGAGTGGCTATATGTGTATTATGTGTGTATTTATAATTTGTTTAACAAGCATACTCCTAATTAAGGCAGTTTTTATTGCCTGTCTTTGTGTACGTATTTTTCATCCTTTTTAGGCGTTTTGCTGTTTACGGCGTCTGTTTGTATATGTTTCAGATTTTCGTTCTGTTTCATGTGCATGTGTATGTTGTATTTTTTTTTAGTATTTTATTTGAGTGAACTATCCAACCGTTTTGTTTGTTTGATTAGTGATGTTCATGAATACGTGTGCATGGAGACTGGCATGCCACAATTCTTGCTTGTTCCCTGGAATGGAGTTCAAATTATAGTTTGTTGCGTTCGAGTAAACTCTAATCCGTTTTTATTCGTGTACCTTCATGACTGTGAGTATGGGGATACGAGCTCTAATGCTTTTTTTCTTAACGGCAAAGCCGTTTTTTGTTCAGTTAATTTGCTGGCTTTTTTCGCTTCCATTTTATTGTAATTTCTACGGTCTGGTCTATCATGTGTACGGTATATCCATTGTATACCCAATTTTGTTTGCGAAAAAACGAAACATTAGAAATGCGTGTTTCCGTTCAGGTTCTGCCCACTTTACCCACGTTTGTTTTTTTGATGGAAACAGACTAGCCTGTGTCTAGAGTTAGCATGTATCATCTGATGGGTAGTTGATTCTGCATTGTTGCAAGCAGATGCAGTATTACGCAAACAATCGCGGAAACAATTCAACTAGTTTCCAGAAGGCTGCATTGAAGAAGTAAATAAATCATTCACTCATATCGGCCATCCAATTTTAAGGCCTTAAGGCCTCAAAATTATAGACTTTGCACCATACAGTTTAAAACAAACATTAAAGCGAAAACCAAGACCATTTCATTTTGGTTCTCGACAACGAATGAATATAGTTAATGGAGCCGCACTGAAGCTACCACGAGAATGTTACTTTCCCCGTGCCTGAGCATAGTTGCATCGTGTTCGAGTGAGCTACAATCCAATCTTGTGCGCCTCGCCTATTGTTGCCCCATTGCATTCTGGGGCCCCTCCACCGCCTGTCCAGTTTTTTTTTTAATTCTCGTGCGCAAACGAACTCTAATAAGCACTGCCTGCCAGCTGTGCGAATTTAGATCCTAATAGGATTGGAAGAGGGCTTAGATTTAGAAAAGTGATTTCAGGGACTCTAAATACGGCGACCCCTAGTTTTCCACCGATTGTTTTTCAGGAGCCTCCTCCTACTCTAGTTAGCCCTACTGGTGTTCCGATTTATAGGCCTAGTCTACAGCAGTCACCTAATCTAGGTGTTTCTTCTTCAACAACTGTAGGCCTAAACTTTGCTTTATCCGTAAATTTACTTTTACCTAAAGTGGTAATTTTTCTCCTAATGCTACTGCTACTAGAGGTGCAGGATTATTTTCACCACGTGCCTCCAGTTCCTTTTTCACCTCCAAGTATTTCTACAACAACTTCAGCTTTAGTTCCCGTTACCCTAACTTGGACTGGTTCAACTGGACAAATTGTAGCGGCGCTGTCTGTCCTGGAGGTGCTTGAGACAGAAATGCTAGTCTGGTGTTTTCAATACTTGCATTTTTCACTTGACTGGTGACTATTTTTACTTTTACGGAAAAGCACAGCTAATTTCTACTCCAGTAAGGATAGAGATCGGTGTCCTAAGTTAAGATGAAGGCTAGCTCAAGTTAAATTACTTTCATGGTCACAGCCACCAACTGAGGGCCCGTTAATTTGCTTAAACACTAATGTCTGAATAATAATGATTTTTTGATTATTAAACACTCAAATTAACCTGTCACGGAAAACAAAACAGGGTTTCAAACTCCTGGTTTTATTTTAACATGTAAAAGGAAACACTTTACATCTGGTAACTAGTTTTAGATTAAACTTTTTGCACGGAGGCTTTAAAATAAAAGCATACTGAATTTTGTTACATTAAAATTCACACAGGAATTCCTTTAAGTTCACAAAAAATACTCTAATCAATTTTGACTTAGAAAAAGGTTTGCACTGTTTCAGGTAATGTACGTCCAACATTAAATGCAACAGTCGGGGTTTAAAAAAATGAATCCACAAGTTGCTAAAACACTCCACTACTCAGGCTGACTTGGAATTACCAGGGTTTTAGCATAAATAACGCCACAGGACTTAAAGAGTCTTTTGATTATTTATGCAACAACCATCTTAGCTGTGCAGTAAATAAGAGAAAAAAAATAAAGCTAGTTTTATAGGAAGGGATACCTTAAAACCCTTACATTATATTGTCCTGTATCCAGAAATGCCAATGGCTAAGGAACAATATAAAATTACAACAAGCTAAGAGTTAGAAGTTAAGTTTAAATTTAGAGAGTTTGTCTAAAGTTTAAAAATAAAAATCTGCTGCCAGTTACCTAACCACTACCTCTGCCCGGCATGGCAACATTCGGACCTTAGAAATCTCCATCCCATCCTTCGTAGTGACCCTTGGCTTATTGTCGGAGCATGTGCTGCTGTTTGTTTACATTGCGTTTGTTATATACTGAAAGGCTGCCGCTGCGTGGACGTTTGAGGATGCGATTTTCTATCGTTTGGCTATTGACGTCACAAGATTGACAGGAGGCGGGTCTGTAGCTGGGCAACAAGGTAAGTAAAAGTATTGGTCGTAGGTGCTACGCGATTGGTTTACTATTCAGGCCTGTGAGTGGCTGAGCAAGTGGGCCAAAGCTGAGCCCTGAGTGGCTGAAAAAAGGTATCCAGGATCCGTTTGCACCGAAGACAATGGCAATCTCTACAGTACTAAATTCTCAAATGCATTGAATCAAGTAGAGCTATTGAAAAATCGTTGGAGTGGAAGTTTGACAGTGAAACTTGAAACGGCTGAGTTTTGAACTCTTTAATTGAAGGATGGTTTTCGTTAACATGGATTTAATAAATTGGCATTTTAATAGAAGGTATTTTTTCGTAGTTTGAAAGGTTTGTTTGGGTCACCACTGGGGATTGGAGATCACTGAAAATAAACAAGATACACTGCTGTCCACTATTTTTAAAGATAAAGCTAAGCCATGTTGTCCGAGCTGGGTAGAGTTAATGGGAAAATGTTACGCAATAATTGTTGCTATTACCGTATAAGCACTAAGAGATAGAGATTAAATGTACTAGCTTATAATTAAAATGCTATAACGCATTTATGCTTTGGGAGCCATAAATAAGAGGGGTTGTAGTCAACGTTTTTATAAAGACAGATCGTCACCGCCGTGCAAATAAAAATATTAAGTACTAAATTCACATGTATGTTAAATGAAAGCATAGCAATGGGATGCTAACATTTGTGCCCCCTAATATAAGCACTAAACTATGGGGCTTTATGCCCAAAAGAAGTCAAACAGTATGTACAATAAATACAAGTTGGAGAAAAATGGCGACTAGCGCTTCGCGCGTTACGCCAATTTTGGAGCGTTTTTGTTAAGGCTGTAATTAATTTTTGGGAAGGAATTCTCGGGTTCTGTTCCCGCAGAATTAAAGCCAATGTGTTGGTCTATTAAACAGAACAAATTCCAGTCGGATTGGACCATTTTTCATGGAGATATCAAAAGTTAAAGAGCGAGGTCTTTCAGCGCTTTTGCGTGCACTGAAGAAAAAAAAAATTTGAAATTTTGCGAATTTCGCCAGACGATCATTACAAAATGCAAGCACACTCAGTTTTACCAAATGACGTAGTGTTCCAAATGATTGAAAGACCTACTGTGACTTTATCGTCTGTTTCAACATGCACTGTAACTGCCGTGCCCCCACAACTAGTTAAGTGTCAGCTCAGTTTCCTGCACAAATGCCTAATTATTTTGCATTTCAACTGCAAGTTCAACTGACACTATTTTAGATTTAACTGCTAAACTGGATTTAATAGTTAATTTTTAATGGGGGGGGGGAATCAACCTGGGAAGTACAACTAGTTTGGCACTAAGCCGGCGTTAACTACCACAACTAGTGTTTTCAGTTCACCTGTAATGTCATCTAAGAGTAATTTAGCTAGCAGTAGTTCAAGTGTTGTTGCTTTTTCAGCTCAAATACTTACCAGAAGGATGTAGAATTGTCAATTACCTTACCCAATGGAAGCCCTTAAAATAGAGTAATTTAATGGCCGAAATGATAAACTTTTTCCTTCAGTATTTATCATGAAGTTAGAGGGAATTTTAAAAGTACGGAAAGTGGATGAGAAATTATTTATCCACCAGACTGTTACATCAAGGCTGACAGGGAATTTGACTGGTTTTTAGGAACCTTTTTTCATTTGTGAAAATTTTAAAACCTTGTTTTTAGCCAAGTTTGAAGTTCAATCATATGGATATAATTTGATAGCTAAGGTAAGAACACTTAGAATGCAACAGAATGAAAGTTTCATTAAGCACTTTAATAAATGTACTGACATTTTACAAAACACAGGTGCTAGAATCAGTGATCTTGATCAGATTTATGCAATTCTAAAAACTTTAAATTCAACTTATCACATGCCAATGATGGCTAGAAAGTTCACTCCGTTTACTGATTTCAAAATGCAAAGCATTTTCTTAGAAAATATGAGAGAAAGACATCAGTCTGGTCCTGGCTGGTGATATTTCAGTTTGAAATGGTAGTAACATAAGGAATGGTAGAAATCGTGGAAACATTAATTGCAATGGCAGCACTAGTTCCTTGCCAAAGTTTGGCTCAAAATGCACTTGTAATGCATGTGGTTTAGATCACAAGCAAAATCAAATCGCAGTTCTAAACAAAAATGGAAATTATAATCTTTCAAATGGTGGTAAGGGCCGCGGTAATGGGCGCACTTTCGTCAGAAACCATTTTCGTGTAAACAATGACCGTTTTCAAGGAATTTGGTGCAAATGTAAAACTTTGTCTCGTGAAACACAAAGTTGTAGGTTTAATCCTGTTGTAAATTTACCTCAAAAAACAGCAGTCTGTTTGCACAAGTTCGTGCTTTAGAATCAAGTGCACAGGAATTCTTACCAAAAAAAAAGGGCGAGCCATCCAGTTTTAGTCGGTGATGCTGGCAATGACATTTCTTCATTCCAAAACCGACCAATACCTAACCGAAATTGTTTGGGTGAACTCTTGGAGCCTAAATCCGCAACTTTCGCATACTGTATTTATACACTTAGATTTGGTAATGAAGACGCAGATGCGATTTTAGATAGCGGTAGCACAATGTCCTATGTAAACTGTAGTGTATGTGCTAGAATGCCCAACGTCTCATATTAATGCTTAGTCCGACGTCATTCACGACTGATCTGTGAATGCGCCAGACACGCCTTATTGATGTATAGCTTAACCGATAGGTAGCTGTATGATCAGCTGACCAACACACCTGTATATAAACATTTGCTGAAACTATGATAAATATCTCTTTCCCTGGCAGTCATGCTATGTGCATCATAGTAATAAGTAGGCTTACACTAGGCCACACAGGCCCATTTGTTACAATGACTACGTAAGATGAGATTAATTAGTTAATTAATTTTAAATTTCCTTAGCTGCCTGACTCCAGCTTCAGTTTGATGGTAAGCGAATTTCACTACATGGCAAATAGTTTTTATTTGTCCGCGAGGATGAATTAAAAATTGTTTCTAACTTTGTTGTCGTTTTGTACAGTGTAAAAGGCTTTTGCCAGAAAACCGCATTGGAGAGGATACCCGAACTCCAAAAATCAAAAACCTCGGGGAAAATCATTGTTTCCAGACGAACATTTTTTTTTCTTTGTCACTCCAGCACCAAAAGACCTCGCACTTCAACTAGGCATATATCTCCATGAATAATGGACCAAATCGACCATCTTTGAAGCTCTTAATAACCCTATACACTTCTATTAAAATCCTGCAGAAACAGAATTGCAAAATTCATCACCGTTTGTTCTCCACGTCAATTTGAAAAACTCTACAAACTGGGCCGTAGCGCTAGCAACTTCAGGTAGCCGTTATTCAAAACTTCTGTACATATGTAATTATTTTTCTGATTTTCTTTTAGGCATAAAGCTAAAATACACTAGCTTAGTTGTGTTCATAGGAGGGGCTGCCTGTTGGTACTTAACCTCACATACATGTTGGATTACACAATTAGAACGGTATTTTTTATTTGTATTTGAATGATCACAAATGTTATGAAAAATGTCCGACTCTTACCAATCTAGTTATCTGCCACTGCAAATAATGTGTATTTAAATGCGTTCTACCATTCCTACTAAGCTACTTATTTAATACTTTAATATTTTAACTTGCCCCTTGAACCCTACCAAGAGCTCGACGATTAATTTTATGCTGTAATTTTACCGGACACAAATTTTGTTGTAAATAGTTTCACTAAAATCTCCAGTAAAAATCGTGACCACCATTCCCAAGCCAAACAACTAGCTTTCTTTCTATTAATCATGTTCAATAGATCTGTGCAATCCTACAATTAATTACCAAAGTTAATCTGTGCTCCACGCTTCAAGCCCCCCCCCCCCCATCCTTCTATAGTTGTGATATGTAACATCTCATTTTCGATTAAAGCTTGTTTAATTTAGCAGCAGTGGTTGGCCCATTGCAATAGCCATCCTACTAAGCTTTAATTTGAGTCCATCCATTTAATAATCACGTAAATATTAAACCAACAGTCAATCTTTCAGTTCAATGCAGTTTAAAACTCGAATTGAACCTTCTCTACAAGTTCCTGTTCCTTCAAACGGCTCTGCATCCAAAGCCTTCGTCAAACCGACTTCTCCTCCCACTTTCCATTGTTCTCCTAGCCCTCAGCCAATCAGAGAGGCGTAGCTATCCTCGACGTCCGCGCTTTGGTCGCCAGAATCCACCTCTCCAGCATAAAAAGCCCCAGCAGGTCTCAGTCTTGAGCACAGTTCACAGATCTCAAGGTAGAGGTGGTCACGGCGATCGGGAGTGGAGATGTCCCTGTCCGAATGTTGCCATGCCGGGCAATTGGTAGTGGTTCGTATTTAGTTTAAACTTGAAAGTTGTATTTTAGGCCCCCATTCTAAATTATTAGTTCAAATTTAAATTAACTTCTAGCTTGTGGAAATTATTGATTTAACTTGACCCATTCGCAGTTTCTGGTCTTAGATAGCCATAACATCAGGGTGGTTCCCTTCCTAACAACCAATGTCGATCTTACTTATTTTAGAGTCTAACTTAAGTAAAAGTTTTTGTTAAATTGCTAGTGTTTGTCGCGGCAGAACTAGTTCAGATTTAAAAAGAAGTTTAGTTTGATCTTGAGGGAGTACCTCTTGAAACAAAACTTGTAGGCCTGATTTGTAACTTGCGGCTGCATTTTATTTAATCAAGGAGGTTAAAAAATACCTGAGGTGAACTTTCCCTTGCGAATTTTCTAAATGTAAACTTGAACTGCCTGTTCGAAAAAAGAATTTTTATTGTAAATTCACGGTGCTTTAACTTAAAGCTTTCTTGTAAAAACTATTATTGAAATGTACATTGCCTTTTTGTATTTGTTGTTAAACTGCATAAATAAAACCAAGAGTTTTAAACTTCAGTTTGTTTCCCCCAGTTGTTAATTGTTGAGTTTTAATAACGTGTAGACCACTTTTATTCTAAACTCCGAATTTTGCTATTAACGTTACTCCACCATGGCGGCAGTGTGTACCTAGTGAAATAATTACTGGATAGGTCTATAAATTAAATAGGGGAAAGACGCTCCATTCCCCATGTCGGGTCAGTAGCCTAACTGTGTTGTTTTAAACTACCAAAACACGTCAAGTAATTATTAACAAAGACCAAAGTCAACCAAGATGTCGGGGTTGTTAAAAGCACATCAGCCTTCGTAGCATCCGCCGTTACAACAGCTTGAGGTGTTTCTGGTAATTTCTAGTTTATGCCGAGATCTAGATTTAGTAATTGCTATTTTTTGTTTAATCTTGTGCGTTATGATCATTGAACGAATAATTTTACCAAGGTCATGTCCTCTGCAACGCGAGGGCCCCATCCACCGCCGTTACTAGGAAGGGGAATAATAGCAATAAAAATGTGATTAAATTAGTCCCGAAATGTTTGTAGTGCTGCACGCACGATTAATTCTGGTGTCCGGTTTCAAGATGGAAACCTTGTTTATTGCATTTTTTGCCATGTGTATTTATTCTTCGTGTGTTGTTGAAAGCTACTCATGTTAGTAGGTTAGTAAACTTGTTATTACTTAATTATTTAAATGTGCGAGTTGTTGAAAATCCTTGTTAGTGATTAGTAAACGTGTTAGTTGTTGAACGCGATATAAATTATAGTGCGCTAGTACCGTAAATCTCATATTAAACGCTGTAAACGAGTGCCACCGAAAAACGCCTGTTTTTCCCAAAAAAGAAAAAATGAAAATTTTAACTTGTTAAAATTAGTTTTTACTATCATAAAAATACTTACCTCCAGTATACATGCTAAATTCGCTGAATTTGGCTTTTCCCATGCTCAAACAATCAAATTTCTTAAATTTATTGAATTCAACGCCAGTTGCCCGCATTTCCCGCTAGGCGCGCTGCAAGCGTCACCGCTGCAGCCGCCTGCCTCCTGGGGAAATCCCCATTCGCTTTTGGAACCTTTCTTGTTCTGTCAGCGGGGAGGCGGGCGGGTTTTACTGGAGGTAAGTATTTTTATGATAGTAAAAACTAATTTTAACAAGTTAAAATTTTCATTTCTTACTATCTGCAAAATACTTACCTCCAGTATACATGCTGACTTTGTCGGAAAGGAGGTGGGCAATAAAACAAGAAAGGACAATCCCTCTCGTAAAAGTAATTTAACATACAGTTAACACCTCGTTATTATCTTTGAATTCTCCTTTCCACTGTGGATACATCGTCTGAAAGGCCTTCTTAGCCCCATGACGACCTTAGCTTTCCGTGTGTGATCTAGCTTTCCACCGGTGTGACTGTTAATGGTCTTACTTGGTGTGCATTACACTTTTACCGACTGGCGCTCGCTTGAGCCAGCGACGACGTGTTGTATTACTATGTCACTTCCACTCTCGCCACTCACATCATGCAAGTAACGTTTCATTACGGTACTTCTACTCCTCCACGCCCCAGCTGCTACTACCTCGTCCAGAGGTGTACCACAGCCATAGGCCCTGGAGGCTGACAAGGCACGTTGCTTGTGTGCCCGTACCTCTATTGGAGTGTCCGGATGTGCTGGACTCAGCTCGTACGCTCTCTTTATTACCAGACTTACCCAGCTTCCTAGCTTGAACGGCGAGACTTGTTTGTGAAGCACTTCCCCATACGCTGTGTCAACGTCCACGAACAGTGGCGAACATCCTGCTCCGTGTTGCCCTCTCTGGACCGATTCCGCCTTCCTGTCCAAGTAGTATCGGAGCATTCGTATCGTACACCGCAGTTTCTCTCCACCGCTTCTTGTTACTTTCCCACTAAGTGCTTGGATCCCTATGGGCTTTGGTGTCGTGACAGGTCTGGAATTTTTTACTCTAAAATTCATTGGGAACACCAACGACACAGATGACCGGTCTCTAGGGAAGAGGGAGACCATCATCTCTAGCGAACGCCGCCACCTCACTTAGGCGCACTGCTGACGCCAATGCGACTAAAGCTAGTTTTTTTTTTTTTTTTTTTTTTTTCAACAAGGCTGTGCTCGCCGTACTCAGTTGGTCACACAGTGGTTTAGTTAAGCTGGTCAGAACCAGCGGGAGGTCCCAGGTCGGAATTCGGAAATAACCTATTCGTCTTTGGTCGAGCATTCTCACTCGCAACGCTGCAATTAGCTTTGAAATCATTGGATTTGCCACCACTGTCGACTTTCCTATGCAAGTCAGTACAGAATTAACTACAATTGAGGGCGATATGTGAGGGAGACAGTCCGCCACCTCTCTGGAGAAACAGTCTCGTGTCAGGTTGCTCCTCAAAGTAACGACCCGTGAAGGCGTAGAATCACTGCCGATGCGTGGATCGTCCGTCCTCTGTGTTGGGATCGAAAGGACTCTGTCAGGGGTAGAGGATTAGGTTCTGTTTTCTTCAATTTCATTAAGTTTGGAAACCATGAGGCTGCTGGCCAAATGGTGTGACGAGAAAAGACCCTGTTGAGGACCTAATCTAGTCGTATCCTTGTTGAAGCAGGCAAAAGGGAGGGAAGGCGTACGTGACCATTCCCGTCCCCAATAACTTGTGTCATCTTCACTGAAGTTGGGAAACGGTCGATTCTTTCCTTCCCTTCTTTCAAATGATGAAATCATTCCTCTCGTTCCTTTACCAATTCCTTCAATTCTCAATTGCTTTCATTTCATTTACATCTTCTGTTTCTGCCATGTCTCAAAGGGAAAACCGAAACTTTGCATAGATTCCGTACACTTTTATCATCAGGCCCAAATTCTGCTGCGGAATAACAGGAAGATCCGAAAGAGTCGGCCGACGTCAGCCTTGACGGTACTGCATTAAGCGTCCAGTTAAATTTAGTCTTGGAGAAGCCGATGTTATTAGCTGTCCCAATGTTGGCGATTTTCTGCTGTTGTTGATTTGAAGCGATGTCGGTTTGGGGACGATCAATTTTCACTGAACTAAATTGACGTAACTAATAGGTATGCCAAATGTACGTGATCAACTTTCAGGCCTTTAGTTGGTGAATGTCCACGCATATCTTTGCGTGATGTCACCTGGCTAGCACAACTGTGAAGGGTGACCTGATCGATTAAGGCAAGTCTTCCGTATTGCGGAGACGGACTATTTTGTTTTTGCTCCCGTTCAGATGTCATGATGGAAAACCCACCATAAACTGATGATACCTCTCTCGACGTTCTAGGATGCCGGTGACGACATACATCATGCATTACAGGCCACGACTTAACGATCGTGCTGTCAATTCCTTTTTTTTTTTTTTTTTGCTTACCTATTCCAACTCTACTTTCTCAATGTCAATCCTATCAGTTTCGTTCACAGGTACACTGCTTACTATGTTTGTCTGAAACATTATACTTTTCATTCCTATTTGACACCAATCTGCCCCGAATTCAGAGATTTGGATTCGGAAGTCGTACGCTTGACACCAATCTGCCCCGAATTCAGAGATTTGGATTCGGAAGTCGTACGCTTCTTTCCACTATGTGCAATCCAGACTCATTCTTAGCTTCACCCGAGGGAGAAGGCTGTCGCCTTTCTCACAGCGGAGTGTCAGCTGATGTCGGGACTGAGGAGGAACTTGGGCCGGTATCCGGTTACAAGAAAAGGAAGGCCAAACGAGAATCCGTCGTTCGAGCGCATCAAAGCGGTTTTCGAATCTTTCCGACGCCAACAGAATCGGTGTAGATTCCACCTCGTCCGACTTTGCATTAACCGCACATCACCACCTTTGCGAGCCTCCGAAGACAGATCAGACTGGGTTCATACAATTTCCCCAACAACGACACGGGATCGGTGTTATAACCTAGTTAAACCGGTGGTAGTGTCGAAGTGCCGCTGCAAAGCATCATGTCGACATAGCTACATAGCGTCACCGCAACATGGCGCCCTATAGGCATTGCATCATTCTGTGCATTTCATTGCGACGCTTTGTGTGTGTTAGTGTCACTAACCATGTGACTCGATGATGAGAGACAGTTTTCCCTGGTGAATGCTCACACTCTTGGGTTGTGTGGCATCACCCTTTTACTTATCTTCATTCAGACTTGCCATCGTGTCTCCCTTCCCTTCTTCTTGTTGGTTGTACGCATAGCCTAGCTATAGTTGGTTCTTCCCAGCAAAGAATTTATTTGTATTATTCATATCATTGGTTAAAATATCATTTGAGACTAAAATGTACTGTACT